>JAMZAV010007280.1:0-32941 GCA_024449915.1 Sweltsa coloradensis | reverse complement strand
TTTTCAAGTAACCGAGTTGGAAGTAACGAGGGTTTACTATGACCTATATCGATTCGAATATTAAATTAACTAAATAAATAAATTGGGAATTTAGAGTCTGCTCTAGGAAATTTCTCGGTGCTATTTTCGCAACTGATTTTCAGTGGGGTCAGGTCTTTTAATTTAAAGAGGAACAAATGAATTTTAATTTATTCCTGGACAGTCACCATTGTTAATACATAAGTAATACAAAATACAAATCATTGTAAATTGTGTCGCCTAACAATAATATACCTACAAATAAATATAAAAGTATACAGTAACAACACAACATATAGGCCTACAATTACATACAAAAACACAGCTACAGATATACAGATCCTGTAGGCCTATACATATTGATACATAAATACATGTCAAAGCGTTTTTAATGTTAGGCCTTGTCGGCACCACCGACACCAACCCACGATATTTTGCATTGGAAGCAGAGAAATTAAACATAAATTTATATGAAAGCAAGCCACTGTCAGGGTGATCATGATGTTCACAACTTTCGGTTGTACAATAGGCTTTTTAGCTCCGTGAATTAAATAAAGATCTTTTACTGTCTATGCTTCCAGTTTATAGTAACTTGCTTGATAAAGGAAATAACATGCACAAGAGGAAGACAATAACAAAGCAGGCAAATGCGGATCGGCGGATAAAGGACGATCATGAATACGGGTCAATCTCAGTATTGTGACGGGTTTGTTAAGTTGGTTTATTCATGTTTCCTATGCCGATGGTTCCGGGTTTAAATCCCGGTACAGGCTTTTTTCTTTTTACTTCTTTCGATTTGGTATAAGAACAATAATATGTTGCTGGTTACTATTTTCCACAATAAGGAAGGAACCATCCAAATTATGAAAAGATGGTGACAAAACATCTGTTCGCAATCTACCACGTTTCTCCCAAGATCCCCCCCCCCCCCACACCCACACCCACACCTTCAATGCAAATTATAACCAATTTTACCGTGGCAAAAGTTTTTTGATAATATAACTATAAGATTGTTCGTATTTATTTGTGAAATACGTCTTTTACTGTTAACATCGGTTATAAATAATAAAATATGTCATTATTGAGTCAATGAAGAAATAAAAAGGTCTTTTACGCGGGATTCAAACGCACGTGCGTTGGTATCAAATATACGTAAATGTGTTCCACTTGTTGTAGAATATGGTATCATATGAATATGAATTTAATTCTTTTTAATTTTAATTTAAATATTTCATTAGTTGTGGATGTGGCTCTGGGTTGGGAAGGGTAAACCGTAATCGCTGCAGACCTCAATAAACTTTATGATAGAAGAGATTGTAGAAGGGTTGACAGGTTGGGAAAGCAAAGAAAACATAAATCCCAGCCTGAAGGGCTGGGGGCGACAAAACTTTTCACCTGCTGATGACAACTGCAGCTAATTTAAAGTTGTTACCTTAATCCACGACGCGTTTCGTCCTTCTGGGACTCATCAGGCAGATGGTGGCCACTAAAAATCAGCTAACTACATGCAAACAAAACTCACAACACATAACCAAACCTGTGGTAGGGCCACGCAAGAAGCAAATTCTGCATGCATGTTGTCATCATCAGCAATATTACTTCAAACACCATTCATACTGAGCCACACCGTCAGCACAACCAGTAAGGGGGCTTCCCTCCCAACTCTAGTGCTCTGGAGACAAAACATCCATGACTCACCCTGGATTCGAACCAGGACCCTTGGCAACAAGAGAAAAGCTGCCCCTTCTGTTGTTGCTAGGTCAGTGTGCCTCTTCATTCATTTTTAGAGAAAGGGTTAGAGATAGGAAAGGTGGAAAGTCACACAACAGCACAACCAGTGAGGGTGCTTCCCTCCTAGACTCTGCTGCTGGTGCCTGTCAACCCTTCTCCAATCTAACTAGCCAATAGGCATTTTTCACACTAGAGCTTTATGATAGAAAAGGTAGTTTACAACATGGCCATTGAAGGAAGGAAGGGATCTGCGAACTGACAACAATAACACAAGGACTCGAACCAGCTGGAACCCCTATTAAGGCGACACAAAGAAAGTTGGGACTAGCCAAACTGTTCTGCATTTGGAAGCAAAGCCAAAACAGCTACTCTCAGCTGACCATAAAATGGACTATAGTAAGCTACTTGTAAGACTACACATTTTTTTGCAATTGGTAATGAAATCCCACACAACAAAAAACTTGTTGGATGAGCAAAGCAAAGACTTCAATTTCACAGACCCCCCCCCCCCCCCACAAAAAAAAGTAGCTTGAGTTTTTTTTTGTCTGTTTGCTCTCTACCGGGCAAACGGCATATGTGATCTTGATGAAAATTTGAGGGACTTCCTATCTATGAACTTAGACCTACCACGTTTTTGGGTACAATCGAAGAAATATTTCTCATGAATATCGTACTTTACGATTTTTTTCGATTTAAAGTGCGGTATTTTCGTGACATTTGAGCCGATTCTGACCAAACGGTTGGGGCTACAACGTTCATATTTTACATGGACATTAAGGTAATGGTGATATATTGCTTTCTGAAAGAAAAAGTTGTAAAATTTAGCCAGAATCCATAGAATAAAGGTTTTAATATGAGTTTTTGGGGTTTATAATAACAATTAAGTATTAACAAGTAACAATAGAAACTTGACAACAATCACCTACAATGCATTCAAAAAGCACTTGCAAAGGAAAAGTGGTCCTACGCAAACTAAAAACCTTACAAAAAGCTCATCCATTAACGCGGCGGGACTTTAGCGTTTTCCTAGTAAACTAGAAATACTGCCATCCTTATCCAATCTTGAGATTAGAAGAAGGGCCAATCTTATGTAGGTACATAACCTACATTTTTTAAATAACTACCCCGTGATTGCATCTTTTCAAAGCTTGGCAAACTAAATTTACATTTAAAACAATAACTTCATTGCAAATACAAGCTTGCAAAGATTTGCAAGGATGCAGTCACGGGGCGTTATGAATTTGTGAAAAGGTACAAGGGTTCTTTGCACTTCTTTTAGACATCAATGGCTTTATTTTTGCAATTTTTTTTGTAATGTATGGAATAAACTACATTTTTGGATGAGCGTAGCGAGCGAAGCGAAGATTCCATTCTACTACACTGGAGAAAAAAATCCGGAATGTTTTTTTTTTTTCTTTTTTTTTGTATTTTTGTCTGTTTGTCCACACGATTCCGGCTAAACCGATACTCCGATTGCGATGAAATTTTATGGAGGCCTTTGAAATCTCTGAACTTAGAACTGCCACGTTTTTGAGCGCAATCGGAAATTTTTTTCTCATGAAAATCGCAATTTTACGATTTTTTTCGATTTTAAAAAAATTTCTTCGACTTATAACACCTACATGCTTTATCCGATTTTAATGGTTTTTGCACAGAACCTTTATTTTATGAATTAAGATATTCTTGTGAAACTTAAGAGCAATTGAAAAAATATTTATCATAAAAATAGAAATTTTACAGGGTTTTTCTTTTTTTAAAACAATTCTTTGACTTATTGAGCGAGCGAAGCGAGCGTCTCCACTTGACTCTTATGGCTCGAATGTCTGTTTTTTTTTGTTTTTTTTTCTGTTACTGCTTCGATACAGGTCGCACCGTTTCTCTGATCGACCTGAAATTTTGCACACATGTACATACCACCTAGGCGGGTTGCTGTATAGTTTTGTGGCAAAATCGTTCAAAAAGTTACATTAAAGTTAATCGAAAGTTTTTTTTTTCAAACTAAACGGCGACAAAATCTGAGGTGGCCAAATCATTTAGAATGTCCGTCCGATCACGAATATGTTATTTTTATTTTGATCAATGGGCCAACGTCCTCGACATACATCTCGATACGCATAGCCGCAATCCGAAGTCCAACCATATGACATAATTACACAGGGCCAAACATGATTTTTCATAATATGTAATGCCATTGAAAACACAAAACACTTACTATACTGTTTTATTAAACTTTTGTATGATTGTAATTTTCATTTACTTTACATAGTTCTCAAACTAAAATGCATCTTTCTTCTGTAAATCAGATAATTCATAATCTTCTGATAAGCACGGTGCAAAGTGAATCCACCGCATGCACACATCACATTGAATTGAACCCAACTGTGAGGTATGGTTACCGTGTTTTTACCACAATATAGGCAATGGTTTGTTACATCATCGGATTTTTCCAAACACCTTTGTAACAATTCTGTTCTATATGCATCACCGCAAAAATTAGTGTCATATTTAATATTGAGTAATACACATTTAACGTAATAAATAACAAAAACTCCACAATTGTAGCCATCTTTTTGTAGTGGATAAGATGGCGGTCTGATTAATTTGAAATCTTTTACTTGAAAAGTATCTCTAGGAGCATATCGATTTCTTGTTTGTAAGAATGCAATAAACATTTGAAAAGCACTTTGAGCGTTTTTAAATGTATAGCCTAGAGGGTCGTAGACATATATTTTTTTTTCGGCAAAATTAGCGACCATCAAGCACCAGTGATTTTTATTTCTCAAATAAGGTAATATGACAGTCTTATCCGTAAATATTTTTCGGTTTAGTATAAACCCTTCATGCACAGTTTTTGTCGAATCAAATATTAAATCAGTTTGTTTTGGTGATACATAAACCAACTCGTTTTATTATTCGCTTCTTCGAAGAACGTCTAACAGCAAATATCGATAATTTCCACACCCAAATAGCTAGTACCAACAAGTTTTATTATACTCCTCCCGGTACAATTTTTTCCCTTGTGGGTATATACCTAAAAACACCCTTTAAGTTGAATTTTGGGATTAGTATAATATTCAAAAGACGGGAATAAACCATTTTCAAGGGAATTGGGGGTGACGTCGCCTATCAATTACTTTAGGTGGTGTCTCAATTCCCTCTTCATGACAAACATTACTTGAGAAAAACTCGTCAACTTTGTCAATATCAATAATTGCCTCTACATCCTCACCAACAGTATTAACAAGTTGTTCTCTTGTAGGAGAAGGTGCATCTGAAACCCTACTCTGCTCCGCGATTGGAGAGGGTGTGTCAACGTTCGGGTCCGACAAACTTTTATGCGTTGGCAAATCATTATTTATTAACTTCATTGAATTGCAAACAAAAGTTGTTTTTTTTCTGCTATTTGGGTTATAGATTTTGGGTGTAGGTGTGAATTGAATTTAATTGATTTATTATTTGAGTTATTTTTCTTGGGCACTTTGGGTTTTATGGGTTCTTTACCACCCCAAGTTTCAACAGAGTTTGGATTGTCAGGGTGGTTTTCATCATCATCTTCGTGAGAAACGATTGCTTTGCGCTTTAGCCTGTTCGGTGGTAAGCTGTTCTTTGGAAGTTTGCATACCACACCCTTGACCTTTGCAAAAACAGCATCGCCTAATATTTCAACGAACCGACCAACTTTCAAATTTGTCTGGCAATTGAGAAAACTAATCTTTACTTCGCCATTCCAGTTTTCCACATCAGCATTATGAACACGTGTTTTGTCATGAAGCAAAATACCCGTCCACAATGATGCAAATGGCATGTAATTATCAACGATAAACTTAGCGATAACTAGAGAATAGTACTCGTTTTTCAGTAGCAGAGTTTGATTTTTAGTTGCTGGTTTGATTTAGCGATTTGTACCAGTTGTCAAACATGGTTTTAAAATGTTTTGAAGAAAGGGCTATCGACTTTAACCTTTCCAACAGAGAGAAATACATCACCGACGTCATCTTCATCTTTTACACCCAGGTCGTCGTCTTCACTGTCTTTCGAATCGTTTTCAGAGTTAACTTCTTCAAACACATTTTTTCTAGACCCATCCTTGAGTGTGACAAACGAGTTGGTGTCTGATTGGTCAGCAGACTCGCTTACAAGAATAGTTATCAAAGCTTTAAATTTTACTCCTATTCTTCAAAATTACGAGCAGTACATGAACTAACTCCCTCCATCACAACCTTTTTGAAGTTTCCCCTTATATTCTTTTCCTTCAAATCAATTCATAGAGAGTCTTTTCATAAAATGCGGACAACATAAATGAACCATTGTCAGGGACTTTTGGGACTGATAGAACTCCTTATCTGTCACCATTTTATAAGTGACGTTGAGATAATGCAATAGAGTCATATTATTCCAGCTTTGAATAAAAGCATGAATAATCGCCCAGCTCCAATCTACAATAACTCGCTCAAAAATAGGCCACTTTCTTGTATTTTTTTTTGTGCAAAAATACTTAAAGTGGTATAGAAACGCCGCTATACTGGCAGTTGAATGACTACACTAATCATTTCAAGTATTGGGAAAATCTTACGGTCTACATTTACAACTCCAGCATAGTAAAGAATGCGTTTACTTTCTAATCCAATCGGTTTTCGAACTACCTTGCCCGTCGCATCAAAATGCAATTCACGTGCCTGCTTCAAAATAAATGGTTGACACTGATACTCACTATACATGTAAACACTGAGGGGTGCGGCCACGTGCTGAATGTAACGCATTCTCTCGTCACGTTTTAAATCAATAGAATACCTTACTAACATATCAATTATATCATCTTTAATGTAATAGTCTTTATCTGCGTTTGCCTCACTCCTTGCCTTTTGTAAGACGTGTAGTGGGTATACCTGACCACAATTGCCCTTTGCATACAATCCTAAATCCATTGATGTCAATGACTTCTGATAACAGTCCGACGGTCTGTGAACTAGCAAAGTTTTCTTTAATTTTTCACGTTGCGATCCTGCAAGGCGATTATACACTCTCTGTTTGGGGTCTGTGGGATGGTTTTCCTCAACATTTCCACGACTTTGAACATGTACACGAAATGACGAACATTCCATTTGTGTAACAAAAAATTTGAATCGTTTGCAGTTACCGTAAAGGTCGTCATACTTTACAATGAGCGTAATCAACGGCAAACAACCTTTTCTCTGCTTGATGCCTTGGAATGTTAATATACAACTTATATTTAGCTCGCTAATCATAGCCTGTCTAACACATGCATGCAGTTTCTCTCGGTCAACAAGCGAATCTGCAAGAACTGTATCATAGGGTAGTACAAAGACACCTTCGTCTCTCCATTCCTGTGAGAAACGTTGTGGACGAGAAACCTTATCAGCCCTATCAGACTCATTATTATTACAACGCGAATCATCAGCCATTTCAGAATTCATCAATAGATTACTAGAGCTTTCCTGAGTAAAACTAGGCGTGAAAGTACGATTCCATATTGTCGAAACAAACTCGGGAAAAAAATCTACATCATCTTCCGCGTTTTCTCTTTCTTTTTCTCGCCATTCGGGGTCACATGATTAAAAAAATCAAACTTGCCATTGGCAATAATTTCAAAGAGTACTCGACGGGAAGGTTGGGAAACTTTAAATTCAACTGCAACATCGCAGTCCGCTGCTTCCGTACATTTGTTAAGGATTTTAGAGAAAAAAATTCCAGATTCCAATTTAATATTATCATGATAGATTATCCGACACTGCGTATGATCAAAACGACATATTCTTAAATCCGCTAAAATCATTTCCATATTGAAATAACCATCTAATAAATCCAAATTTTCGTCCCGGCTGTAACAAGCTTTCCATTCATCTCTGCTGAAACTCCAAGCACTGATGACTTGGTTTGTCATAACAGTATCAGTAATGAAAGGGTTGCATAGAGACTCCTCATTACACCTTGGTTTAGTGTTGACAGTATCGTCCACATTATTACAAATACTGTGACCGGTAGCAAGATTAATATCCACATTTGCATTTGCATTAGAATTAACCTCTGGATCCGAATTAATATCAACATTTGCATTAGAATAAACCTCTGGATCCAAATTAATATCAACATTTGCATTTGCATTTTCATTAGAATTAACCTCTGGATCCGAAGTTTTCATGAAAACGCTATCAACAAGGGTAGGCCTACTAATAGTATCTAAGTCCCCACCGTTATCTTTTTTCAACAAGTAGTCTTTTACTAACTTGTGGATATCTTTTGTATTTCTAATCCACATAAAATACAACTTTAACAAATTTTTTTTACTAGCAGGCTTATTCAAATCGAAACAAACTTTCGCAAATACCGAGTTTTTACCACATTTGCCGGTACTTAAAACGTTGTCAATAGCAGAAACATGTTTACTTATGCTCTTTGCTACGTCTTCTGGCAAAAAATATACCAACCCTTTAGCATGTAGATTAGACCATTTTTTGTACAGTAAATTGCGTAACTTTGTCGTATTAACACCATAAAAATGTACTGCCGCGTCACTAAAAATCGATTCAATGCTATTTTTATCCACCAAACTTGTATCAGATCCTATTTTATGATTAATATATACTAGTAAATCGTCATTTTTGACGGAACTCACTTGCTTGGCCATTGTGTAGGGTAGATTCTTGCAGCACAACACGTACGAGTGTACACGTCACGACGGTCAAGAAGCAAGTGTTAGGGGGGACAACAATTGACAAACTCTTTCAACCAACCATGAGGCGTCAGGAAACAGCCAATCACGAATGGAGTTAGAATAGGGTTAGGAGGGGTGGTTCGGTATTTGAACACTTCTCGTTCAAATTTAAGAGGGGGAGAGCCGTATAAAAAGCACAATATAACAGCATTAATTCCCAAGGCAAAAAAATTTTTTTTTATAAAATTTGGACATTAGCACAGAGATGAAACATCGAGATCGGCATGGGTATATGCTTATGCTTATGTTTGTTTCTGTTTCTTCTAGCGGTGGTGAGAACCCTTCCGCTGCTTATGCTTATGACGAGTGCATAGAACTTTGTGGACGCACACGCGCTCTCTTGGCAGAAGGTGCAGCTGCATCAGCATCATCTTGATGGTACAAGGGCGCCTGAACTCGGCTAACCCCATTGCGTTGGAGTATTGCTGGTTGCAGTATTTTCATCAGGCGTCAGGTTTAGCCTAACACCACGACCATTGAGTGACTAATATACACGACGCTCCAAAGCATCTCCAAAGTTTGTAGACATTGCTTTATAGACTACACTGACCAACATGTACAGTCATGGGGCAGATGACTTAAAAATGAACTATATAAAGTCAAACCATCACAACTGATTAATGTAAATCAATTTTATTCGTTTCAGTTCGTACTGAAATCAGCGAAAAATGAAAATCAAAAATCTGTAAAAAAAAAACTGTACGCGTGCGAGTCAAACTCGAAAATTTCCTTCCTGCACGACTTTATTGGTCACTTTATACAATTAATTAACAATTGTAATTTTTAATTAATTCATTGCGCCAAAACCAAGCCTTGAACCCTAAATATGTTTGTTGTAGGTTGTAGCCAATAATCTTATGTTAAGATGAAAGATCCCAGAGAACAGGTTTCGTCGCTGTGATTTTTATTGACAGGGGTTGTGAAATTAGGACCGTACTTTTGCTCCTACGTCAGCAAGTTTTGGGCCAATCATGGGTAGGTTTCTAGTTTCTGTAGTAGTCTTTTGTTATTTCAAATATTTATTGACAAGCAGTGAGCTATTCAGCTAGCTGGACCTTCCTGGCCCGAGCAGAGTGGACAAGAGGTAGATCGTATCTATCTAACAGTCGCTCGACCCTTCTATTGATGGTCTCGAAACCATCCAATTAAATTATTTTCGCTTGAATAGAGTTAAATCCTTCCTTCCTTTCATTACGTAAACTGTTGTAATTTACATTTTAAATGCCCTTTAATGTTGAAGATTTTAGCTTAAATGTTTCACTGAAGTAAAATCAACACGAAAATGTTTTTGAATGCTAAAAATTGATTGAAAACTAAGAACTTAACAGTATAATATACAACATACTTCTTCATCAGAAATGCTAAGAATATTTTGTAAACATTGTTAGTTCTCAATCAATTTTTTGCGTTTAAAAACATTTTCGTGTTGATTTTATTTCAGGGAAACATTAAAGTTAAATTCATTAACATTTAAGAACATTTAAAAGGTAAATAACAACAGTTTATGTAATGAAAAGAAAATTAATTTATCTCTATTCAAGGGTTTAGAGACCATCAATAGAAGGGTGGAGGATAGGTAAGATCTAAATCTTGTGCACTCTGCCCGTTGTCATTGGAGGAAGTCTGTCACTCTCGGCCTATTATGAGCACAATAGCCTCAATGTACCTGATCTGCTTCTGGAGCATCTTCACCCATTTCAAATCTATTGTGATGAAAATAATTTATGCAGCGAAATATTTTTTTTATAATTGCCAATATTTAATAACGTGGTTCAAATGAGTAGCTTGAGTTTTGAAATGCATTCTTTTCCCTAGTGTCTACGATCAAAACTGACTGAAATATATAAAGATTAATTTTTTATTATAAAAATATATTATAGAATCATTATCCGTAACTCAGTCAGTTTTTGTCGTAGAATTTTGTCCAAAAAAATGAAATTCAAGATACACGCTTAATATTTTAACAATGTTATTAGATTTTTGCAATTAAACAAAAACAATCAATGCATAAATGTATAAATAGAACAATAGAACTGGAAGAGAAGACAGCAGGTCGAAAAACCCCAACTTCCTGAGAACTTCCTTCAAAGATTCCACCCATAGATAACAAAAACACACTGGACCCTGCTAAATAGAGAGGAGCGTCTTCATCCATTTCAAATCTATTGTGATGAAAATAATTTATTCAGCGAAATATTTTTTTTATAATTGCAAATATTTAATAACGTGGTTCAAATGAGCAGCTTGAGTTATGAAATGTGTTTTTTCCCCTAGTGTCTACGATCAAAACTGACTGAAATATATAAAGATTACTTTTTTATTATTAAAATTCATTATAGAAGCATTATCCGTAACTCAGTCAGTTTTTATCATAGAATTTCGTCCCAAAAAATTAAATTCAAGACACGCGCTTAATATTTTAACAACATTATTAGATATTTGCAATAAAACAAAAAATATCAAAAAATAAATATAAAAATAGAACAGGAAGAGAATACAGCAGGTAGAAAACTCTCAGTTTCTAAGATGGTCTATTTTACGACTACACGCGACAACCCTTCAACATGCATTTACAGTAGAGTGGGGGGGAGGGGGGGGGGGGAATTGAGGAAGGAAAAATGCATACAGAGAGTGTTTTAGTGTTGTTTTATCTCCATGCATCACCCTCACGTCTCGATTAGCACCGTTGCCAAAATATGAGACGCAACGCCGAAATATTATCAAAGTCATCACAAAGAGTGAATGAGTTGGTAAAAAGGTAGTTGGAATGAAATTCATTACAATCAATTTCTTGTAATTCCTTATCTGTGACCATACTTTTATTGAAACTAATTATAAAAAATCAAACATCGGGGGATTTAATTTCGTAATTGACTACAAATTCAAACAAATCTCAACAGTTTTTTTTAAGTGATAAATACGCCATATGCAATGCGTAAACTCCGGGACAAATTTTGTTACTATTGTGACTGAGTAATACTATACTACTTTACTCTAAATACAATACACAATACCATTCATGACTATTGTTTGTATAATTTTGGTCTACTGATACACACAAATACAAAGTCTTGCGGTACTTGTTTTTTGGATGAGCGTAGTGAGCGAAGCGAAGATTCCATTTCACTACAATGGAGAAAAAATCCGGAATGTTTTTCTTTCTTTTTTCTGTTTTGTATTATTGTGTGTTTGTTAACACGATTCCGGCTAAGCCGATACTCCGATTACGATGAAATTTTATGGAGGCCTTCGAAATCTCTGAGCTTAGAACTGCCACGTTTTTGAGCGTAATCGAAAAATTATTTCTCATTAAAATCGCCATTTTTTCAATTTTTAAAACATTTCTTCGACTTATAACAACTACATTTTTTATTCGATTGTTATGATTTTTTCACAGAACCATAATTTTATGAATTAATATATTCGTGTGAAATTTGAGCGCAATCAAAAAATGTTTTATTATGAAAATCGAAATTTACCGATTTTTTCGATTTTTAAAACATTTCTTCGACTTATAACACCTACATGCATTATCCGATTGTAATGATTTTTTCACAGAACCTTAATTTTGTGAATTCATATATTGGGGTGAAATTCGAAAGCAATCAAAATATAATTTCTCGTGAATATCGCAATTTTACGCTTTTTTCGTTTAAAAAAAATTACGCTCATCCAACAACGCGCCTGAAAAAGCGTTTGCGAAGCTTCCTAGTATAATGCAATTTCCATATTACAAATTTATGGAAACATGAACCCTTTGAAAACATGGTCCAGTATCAAAAATCCGACATACTGGTATGATTCACTAAATATAATACACAATACTGTACATGAAATGTTTGTTTGTATCATTTTGTTTTACACACAATTTCGCACAGAGTAAGCAATTCACTGGTATACAATATATTCACTTTTCGTCGAGTATCCATAAGGCATTGTCACTCCACGAACATTCTTGTGTCATTGATCTCGAGCAGCCGGATGTCTTTCTACCAAATCAACTCCACCCCACCCCCACCCCCCTCCCCCGATACCCCAGACCACACCACATGACCATACAACGCTCATCGACTTGTGAACTTGGTTCAAGAAGGTTTGATTCTTTCAAGTTTCAAGTCCTGCATGATTGTTGAATAGCAGGTATAATGTTTACAAATCTGCGAGCTAGCCAGCCACCCTTTCTCGGGGAATGAATGGTCTCTCTCACTCTCTCTCTCTCTCTCTGTCCGTGCTTCTCGCTCGCGCGCCCAAGAAACATGCAGACTGTTGTGGTAGTTCAGAGACTTTGCTATAGAGGGCACAACTTTCGCACCGAATTTTATCCAATTTTACATTTAAGATTATCGCTTATCTAATAAAGTTACGGCTACGAAATTCGTAATTCTTTCTAATTAGAACCCGGAATAGATGCCCTTTGAATTTTTGTTAGTATTTGGTCCCATTAAAAAGTTGTCTTTAAAAATTATTTGCTGATAAGCCAACGAAATTTTAAGAAATCTGAACAAAACGCATTCATTTGACAGAAGTTCTCTGTACGAGAAAAAAAATCATCGGTATTGATCTATTGGTCTAATAGTTATATACAATTTACTTTACCACTACAAAATCAACAGTCCTCCTTCCTCTTAATATAAAAAGTGAATCAAACTCGAAAATTTCCTTCCTGCACGACTTTTAATGAGCCACGTCATACCAAGTTAATAACAATTGTAATTGTTAATTAATTATTACGCCCAAACCAAGCTTTGAACCATAAAATGTATGCTGTAGGTTGTAGCCAAAACTTATGTTTATAAAAAAAATGGGTCAAACTCGAAACCTTCCTTCCTGCACGAATTTATGGTTCACTTTATACAAGTAATTAACCAATTGTAATTTTTAATTAATTCATTGAGGCCAAAACCAAGCCTTTGAACCCTAATATGTTTGTTGCGTAGGTTGTAGCAATAATAAATCGTTTATATAAATAGTGAGCAAACTCGAAAATCTTCCTTCCTGCTAGACTTATTGGTCCTTGATACAATTACATTAACAATGAAATTGTTGATAATTCAATAACGCCCAAACAAGCCTTGAACCCTAAAATGTTTTCTGTAGGTTGTAGCCAATAATCTATATGTTTATATAAAAAGTGTGTCAAACTCGAAAATTCCTTCCTGCACGACTTTATTGGTACTTCAGACAATAATTAACCAATTGTGTGGTGCGCCACTGGCCGAGTGGGCCGTGAAGGCATCCGCCCTCCATGTGTTGCATGGAGGGGGGGGTGTTCGATGTGAAGGCTTGGGTGGCTGTGGATGTCCAAGGGATGGGCGCTAGTCGAGACTAGCCAGTAGGATAGTGAGGGACTCGTTGTGTGTACTTCTGAGATCGAGGCGCACAGTTAGGGCCTCTTCTCTATCATTTTGTGTTTGTTTTTTCGTCAGTTTGACCACGGTAGTGGCAAACCCCAACTAGTGTGTGTTAGCGTAGTACGTAAGTAATTGTGTTTGCAGTGTTTGTTTGCCGGCCGCTAATAAAGGCTAATAATTTCTTTATATCCTCTATTTAGTTTTGCATAATATCTTATAAAGTGTGATTTCCCCGGAACACACCCCTTCCGTTGTTTGTGAGTGAGTTCACACGTCAACTGGCGCCCCAACGTGGGGCGACAACCAACGAAACATCCGAAAAGTGTAGTTTTGTATCTTTGGTGTCTAGTGTTTAAGTTAGTAAGTTAGGATTAAGTGACAATCAGACTCCCCCCCAAAATGTCGGAAAGGAGAGTTCGAGGTGGAAGCTCTCCGGTCCTCAAACTAGGAGATGTATACGACCTACTTAGGAGGGTGATGAAGAGCTTATCGTCGGAAATAACAAGTAGGTGGAGGAGGTGTAGGCTCTATGCAAAACCTGCAAGACAGGGTGCGGGGCGTTGGAAGAGAACAGACCGCGGGCCAAGCCCAGCGCCAGCGCTGGTGAAAGTGACGGGCCTAGGGGTTGAAATGGAGACAGAGCGGTCGGCGCCTCAATTCTGCCCAGACCAGCAGTGGGTAGCGCCCGGGGGTCAACGCTACACGAACGCGACGGCGACCGTCGGGCGTAAAAACGTAGCGAACCACCCGACCAGTGGCGACACGTGGACGTTGCCCGTATCCACGCGAACGCCGGAAGGCGCAACTGTCGGGCGTTAAACCGTCGTGACCACCCGATCCCAGTGGCGACACGATGGGCGGTTTGCGTATCCTCGTGGGAGTGAGGACAATCCAGGGGCGTAACCCGACGTGACCATGACCGACAGTGGCGACGAAGTGGCCGTCGCCGTATCCTCGTGGGCGTTGAGGACACTCCAGTGGGCGGTAACCGACGTGACCATCCGACCAGTGGCGACGAGTGGCCGTTGCCGTATCCTCGTGGCGTTGAGGACACTCCAGTGGGCCGTTAACCCGAAGTGACCATACGACAGTGGCGGACGCAGTGGCAGTCCGTGTATCCTCGTGGACGCGAAGGGCACACTGTCGGGCGTAAACCCATCGGGCACTCAGTGGCGATAAGAGGGGTGCTCAGTACTCTCACGGCTGTGAAGAAAGATCTTCGGTCCAGTGCGCGGGCAGGATGGGGCCGTTCCGTATGGCAGGGGGGCCAAACATCAAGCCGCTGGCCAGGGGACCGCACTACATCAGGGCACGCCTCGTAGCTGCGAAATAGAGGAGAATCTTCTCACGCACCCCCTTCCACTTGAGCGCGGCTGGGGGCCTGACTGAGCGGCAGTCGGACACATCCCACGACGGCCGCGAGGGGCACCCTCAGGTAAGCTACCAGGGACAACCCTCCCTCGTTCAAGGGAAGTAAGGGGGAGAAATGCATCCGGGGATTTTATCCAGGAACATGGACAATTACATCACCAGTTTGACCCTGACTGGCAGCCAGCAAGACTGAGTGTTGCTATAGCGAGCCGGAGTCGTCGGCAAAGTAGTGGGCGATGGCATTCAAAAGTTCCTGTTCAATGACTACCAGTCGTTCCGACAGTTTTTCCTTGGATGAGTTTTGGCCGGCGCGGAAAAAAAACAAACGAGCAGCTCGGGAGGAGCTGTTGTCGGGATCCTACCGCCAGGTAAGCGCCAATTCCAGAATGGCTGATACTTCACAAAGCAAGTGGCCATTGCTCCAAACACCTAATTCCCCCACTTTCGAGGCCGACTAGTGGAGACTCTTGCCAGGCACTTCCCGATCCATGTGGGAGATGCCCTCCACCGACGCGTAAGTTGACCGCAGTCTGCTACGGGGGCACCGTGTTCTCCAGCGCTATGACACCGGAGTAGTCGTCGCCCAAGGAGGGGAGGGACGGGAGGCATGCCGGGCCGACAGAACAGCCGGCAGAGCCGGCACAACAACAGCTTTTCTTTGGAGTCCAATTGGCGCAACATAGGGAGGGCTACCGGGGGTAGCAGGGGGTGTAACCCTTTGGAAAATGTCGGTCAATCCAGTACGTTGCAGCAGCAGTCTGATTCGGAGGAGCACGGTGAGATAAACCACGAGATCACTCGCTCCAGTGGCGAGGAGGATGTGTTGGACTTAGTCTAATCCCGAGTCGGGAAACGAAGTGAGCCCGCACTTACTAGATGTTCAGGGGCGGGCTATCACGGTTGGAGCCTCCCTCCAATGTGCGGAAAGGTGCGGAAGGGGAAACAGACTCTGGGGGGCGTCTGCAGGTCACTATGCTAGCGGTGGAGCTCTGTAAGACGGCGCTCGACCCTGAACAGCAACTGTCCCCCAACCCCCCCCAGGTTGACTCGCTGTGAGTCGGGCCCGATCCCTGTGAAGGACCAGCAGGAACTCGGGATCGTCTCCGACTAGGGGGGCTCGTGTGGTGTGCCACTGGCTGAGTGGGCCGTGGAAGGCCATCCGCCCTCCATGGTGTGCATGGAGGGGGGGTGTGTGTTGAAGGGATGGTGGTGTGGATGTCCAAAGGGATGGGGGCGCTAGTCCGAGACTAGCCAGTGGATAGTGAGGACTCGTTGTGTGTTACTCTGAGATCGAGCGCCAGTAGGCCTCTTTCTATCATTTGTGTTTGTTTTTCGTTAGGGTTTGACCACGGTAGTGGCAAACCCCAACTAGTGTGTTAAGCGTAGTACGTAAGTAATTGTGTTTGCAGTGTTTGTTGCCGCTCCGCCCTAAATAAAAAGCTAATCATTTTTTTTTCTTTTTTTTTTTTTTTTTTTTTCCCTTTTATATCCTCTATTTCGTTTGCATAATATCTTATAAGTGTGATTCTCCCGGACCACCCCAACCCCTTCCGTGTTTGTGAGTGAGTCACACGTCAATTGTAATTTTTAATTAATTCATTGCGCACCAAACCAAGCCTTAAACTAAACAATTAATATGTTTGTTGTAGGTGTAGCAATAATTTTATGTTATATAAAAAGTGAAAACAAACTCGAAAATGTCTCTTCTGCACGACTTTATTGGTCACTTTATACAATCATTAATAATTGTAATTTTTAATTTATTCATTGCGCCCAAACCAAGCCTTGAACCCATAAATAGTTTGCTCTAGGTTGTAAGCCAATAAACCTTAGTTTTTTATAAAAAGTGAGTCAAACTGAAATTTCCTTCCTACATACTTTATTGGTCACTTATACAATTATTTGACACTTGTATTTTTTAATTAATTCATTACGCCCCCCAAACCAAGCCTGACATAAATATGTTTGCTGTAGGTTGTAGCCAATAATCTTATGTTTATATAAAAGTGAGTCAAACCCTTTTTCCCCCCCCGTGAAAATTTCCTTACTGCACTACTTTATTGGTCACTTGTATACAATTCTATGACACTTGTATTTTTTTAATTAATTTCATTACGCCCAAACGAAAGCTTGGAACCATAAATATGTTTTGCTGTAGGTGTAGACAATAATATAATGTTTATATAAAAAGTTGTGTCAAAATCGAAAATTTTCCTTCCTGCACGACTTATGGTAAATTTATACAATTAATTAACAAATTGAATTTTTAATTAATTCAATTGCGCAAAACCAAGCCTTGAAACCCCAAAATATTTTTGTTGTAGGTTGTAGACAATTATCTTATTTTTTATATAAATATGATCAAACTCGAAAATTTCCTTCCTCCCATACTTTATTGGTCATTTATCAATTATTGACATTGTTTTTTTTAATTTAATTCATTACCCCCAAAAACCCAACCCTTGGGAACCCATAAATATTTTTTTGCTTAGGTTGTAGTAAAATTTTATGTTTATAAAGGAGTCAAACTCGAAAATTTCCTTACTGCACGACTTTATTGGTCACTTATACATTAATAACAATTGTTTTTTTTAATTAATTAATTGCGCCAAAAACCAACCCTTGAATCCTAAATGGTTTGTTTAGGTTGTACCAAAATCTTTTTTTATAGGTTTTCAAACTCGAAAATTTTCCTTCCCTTTCCCTTTTTTGGGTCATTTAATTATTTGACACTTTTTTTTTTAATTAATTCATAACCCCCAAAACCCAAGCCTTGAACCATAAAATTTTTTGCTGTGGTTTAGCCAATATTTTATGTTTTTTTTTAAAAAGGTGTAAAACTCAAAAATTTCCTTCCTGCACGACTTTATTGGTCATTTATAAAATTAATTAACAATTGAAATTTTTTTAAATTTAAATTCATTGGCCAAAACCAACCCTTTAAAACCCAAAAAAAATTTTTGTTTTGGGTTGTACCAATAATCCATGTTTAAAAATAAAAATGAATCAAACTCGAAATTTTCCTTTCCCCTGCACGACTTTTTTATTTTTGAAATTAATTAACAATTGAAATTTTTTAATTTATTCATTGCGCCCAAACCAAGCCTTGAACCATAAATATGTTTGCTCTAGGTTGTAGCCAATAATCTTATGTTTTTATAAAAAGTGAGTCAACCTCGAAAATTTCCTTACTGCACTACTTTTTTGGTCACATTATACAATTAATTGACACTTGTATTTTTAATTAATTCATTACGCCCAAACTAAGCCTTGAACCATAAATATGTTTGCTGTAGGTTGTACCCCAATAATCTTTTTGTTTTAAAAAAAGGGGTGCCAAACTCGAAAATTCCTTTCCCTGCACAATTTTTGGGTCACTTCAGGATGAGCGTAGCGAGCGTAGCGAGGAAGCAAGACTTAAATTTTCATCCCCCCCCAAAAAATTTAGCCCCCAATTTTTTTTTGTTTTTTTTTTTTTTTTTTTTTTTCTGTTTTTTGTTCGCTCTTACCGGGAAAAAGGCATAGCATCTTGATGAAAATTTGAGGGGCCCCTTAGTTTTCTCTGAACTTAGACTGCACTTTTTTGTGACAATCGAAGAAATTTTCTCATGAATATCGATTTTTACGTTTTTTTTTTAGATTTTTAGGCGATATTTTTCACATTTTGGGGCGATTCTGACCAAACGGGTTGGGCTACAACTTCATTTTCACATGAACTTTAGGATTATGGTGATGTAGTACCTTTTTAAACAAAAAGCTGAAAAAATTAGCTAGAACCCATATAAATAAAAGGTTTTAATATGAGTTTTTTTGATTTTTTTGTTCGATAGTTTCGTCACATTTTGGGGCCCTTCTGACCCCAAAGGGGGGCTACAAAGTTTATATTTTTCCATGGCATTTGGGGTTTTGGTGATGAAGTACCTTTTTTTAAAATAAAAAGCTGAGAAAGTTTCTAAAAAATCCATAAAATAAAGGGTTTTAAAATAGTTTTTTTTGATTTTTAGGCGATATTTCGCGCTTTGGACCGATTTTTGACCCAAAAGGGGGGGGCTACAACGTTCATATTTTACATGGGGCATTTAAGGTTTTTGGGGGGTGAGTACCTTTGAAAAAAAAAGTTGAAAAAGTTACTAGAAACTATAGAAAATAAAGGTTTTAATAATTTTTTTACTTTAGTGCGTATTTTTTGTCACATTTAGGGCCCATTTGACCAAACGGGGGGGGGGCAACAACGTTTAAAATTACATGGACATTACGGTTTTTGGGGAGTAGTACCTTTTGTAAGAAAAAGTTGCAAAAAAATTGAAAAGTTGCCAAAATGCAAGAAATAAGGGTTTTTAAATGGTTTTTTTTTTGGTTTATAAAACTAAAAGAAACAATTGAAAATTTACAACGTCACCTACAAGCATTCACAAAGCATTTCAAAAGGAAAGTGGGCCCCCCAAACTAAAAAACAAAAACCTCACCATCAAGCGGCGGGACTTTTGGTTTTTCCCAGTACAATTAATTAACAATTTAATTTTTTAATTTTAATTATTGCGCCCAAAAACCCAAACCCAACCATAAATGTTTGCTGAGGTGTAGCCCAAAACTTATGTTTATATAAAAAGTGTGCCCAAAATCGAAAATTTCCTTCCTCACGACTTTTTTTGGGCACTTCTACAATTTTTTAAAAATTGTAATTTTTTTAAATTATTATGCGCCAAAACCAAGCCTTGAACCCTAAATATGTTTGTTGTAGGTTGTGACAAATTTTCTTATGTTTATTAAAAGTGAGTCAAACTCGAAAAAATTTTCCCTTCCCCACTACTTTATGGTCACTTTATACAATTAATTGACACTTTTTATTTTTTTATTAATTTATTACGCCCAAAACCCTAAGCCTTGAACCATAAATATGTTTTGCCCGTAGGTTTAGCCAAAAACATGTTTTTTTAAAAAAATGTGTTAAACTCGAAAATTTCCTTCTGCACGACTTATTGGTCACTTTATACAAATTAAATTTAAAAATTGAATTTTAATTAAATTTATTGCCCAAAACCAAGCCTTGAACCCTAAATATGTTTATTTGGGGGTTGTAGCCAATAATCTTTGTTTATATAAATGGAGTCAAACTCGAAAATTTTTTTCCCCCGCACTACTTTATTTGGGCACTTTTTAAAAGTTAATTGAAAACCTTGTATTTTTTTAAATTTAAATTTATTACGCCCAAACCAAGCCTTGAACCATAAATTTGTTTGCTGTAGGTTGTAGCAATAATCTTATGTTTTATAAAATAGTGAATCAAAATCGAAAAATTTTCCTTTTCTGCCTATTAATTGGTCACTTTAACAATTTAAATTGACATGTATTTTTTTAATTTTCATTACGCCCAAACCCAAACCTTTAACCATAAATATTTTGCTGTAGGTTTTAACAATAACTTATGTTTATATAAAAAAATGTGTAAACTCGAAAATTTCCTTCACACTTTTTGGTCCTTTAAACAATTTAAATTTCAATTGAATTTTTAATTAATTCATTTCGCCAAAAAAACCAAGCCTGAACCCAAAAATATTTTTTTTCCGTAGATTTTAGGTAATAATCTTTGTTTATATTAAATAGGAGTCAAACTCAAAAATTTCCTTTCTGCCTACTTTTGGCATTTTTTTTTTAATGGAAAAAATTTGTTCAGCTCTAGTACGACGGTCCAACGCCCCCATTTAGTCCCGGCGGAAAATTTTCGACCACACGCATTCGGCCTACGATTTGAATAACTCGACTATCCTTTGATCGAAAGTCGAAAACCAAATAGCTTCGTAAAGAAAAATATCCAAACTATCGAATACATGAGTCAAATGGTGGGGAATATCTTTGGTTGAAGTCTTTGGAGAGGAAATGAGTGCGCTTCCATTGCATCACGCCGTCCGTCCCGCTCAATCCGTCCACATCGCAATCTCGCATTTCAATGGTTATAGCAATTGTTCTATAAAACTGTTAGTTCACATATATTATTACGCGTATGCATCAAGGTTTCATCTTTCAGATGAATGGTTTCTTTTCACCTGACTCAAATACAGATTAATTTAAAAGACAAATTCCTTAGACCCACGCACGGCACGCCAGCGCGGCTGTCTTAGCTCCGCTCCATAAGAAGTGGCCGAAAATCTCGATTCGCGCACAAATCGACTCTTCAACATTTATATCTCGACTGTTTCTTAACCAAATATCGAAAAAGAAAACATTTCTAAAAGAAAATACAACAAACTACGACATACATGAGTTAAATCTAGGGAAATGTGTCAGTCAACATTGATATAATGATAAATTAGTGGTAGTGGCCGAATTCACGCGCATGGCCGAATTCCGGTACATCCACCCCTAGGCCTTGTACGTAGATCTAGGCCCTAGGCCTAGTGGAACTTTTTCGGTTGGTGTGCTCGGAAGCCACAAGGTGGTCTTTAGTATTCTGGGCCTCAATTCTAACCAAAAAAACAAAGGGGACGAGTTGCGTAAAACTGGGTCTTTGTATCAAAGACATATAGTTTCAATTATAGTCAATCTGTGCGAACTGGGTCTCAATTTTTGTGAATATTAAACAACAATTTAAGGAATCTGGGTCCTAATTAATCTCGAAAGAAGCAGGGTAAAATATTTTTAAAGTCGTATACATTTGAAAATGACCAAGTACGTATTGTGGGTCTCATTTGGTACCAGCGATCGCCGCTAGGTGTCTCGTCGGTTGTCGTTCGCGCACGACTATTTTATCGGCTGTGAGCATCCCGGGCAGAGCCCGCACTATTCAAACAACACATTTTGTGACTTGACTGATTTATATAATAAGGTACACTCTTCTTGGTATATTCAGGATAAAAAGGACCAGAAAAAATTATGAATTACTGTCTTTTTTTGTCCTGCCATCTGTGGTGTACGGTGTAGAGCTTTGACATGTTTTTTTGTCCCAGTGAAAAAAAAACGCCACCGTGTCACAGTTTATTACAATGCTGTAGCTTTCTTAAATTTTTTGTCGTTAATCTACACGTGCATACTAAGATACCGATAAATCAAAATATTCTATCGACATTAAAATAGTTTTCCAAAATCGGTAAAAGACAACTCCGCAGTCACCGTTTACGTACACAACATAACCGTCATAATGATTGATCAAAGTTCGTGGCAGAAGCTAAAAACTCTGCCTGGAACGGGATTTGATTCCCAAACTTTCTATATTTTTGGAAGCAAGTACACTTTAACCGCTGGACCAATAAGCCACACAGTGTCACACCAACTCTGACTTCACTTGCTAAGGTATAGGCTACGGCTAAAGAGGAAACAAATGTGACGAGAATTATTGGGGGTAATAATAGTCATTAAATAAATAAAATCTTCAAGATCACAAGAATCATACAAACTATAAAATAGTGTCCATCATCTTTTTCAAATAATAAGAATCATAGCTTATAAACCGACAGTGTTGGCTCGAGTGCTAAGCGCGCGACCCTGATTGGGGGAGGCCCCGGTTCAAATCTCGTCGGGGGCCCGGGCCCAATCCTGACAAAGGGGTTTTTCTCGGGGTTTTTTTAGTCGTTAATTCGAGTGCAAAAGTTTGATTTCTCTTAAAAACCCCGCGAATATCCCTTCACAAAATTGCCCAAACTCAAATTTCCTGGGCCGCTTTCCGATATTCGCCCCAGCCCGCTCCGGCTGTAGCGTTCTTTTAGCGCAGTGGAGCGATGATTACCCTCCAAACTTTGGGAAAAGGGTTTTGTAGCGTTTAAAAAAACATGGCTGACCGTAAAAATTTTTAAAATTTTAAATTTTAAATAGAATGCTTAAAAAATGGTTATTTCTTTGATTTTTCCCTAAACAATTTTTCCCCAAAAAACCTTTAAAAAATTTGGAGAACAAATTTGGACTACGCAGACACCCTAACAGTTTCCCGTGTTTTTTTCACCCGTCCTTTCGTAAATTTCAGTTGCCCCCCATCTTGATTTCCCCCCACTCCAGGGAAAAACGCTCCTAGTGCCGGGGCCCAAAAACCCTCCAGCGTTTGTAGCCGCTGAGAACGCTCCATTTAGCAAATTTTTGGAAACACAACGGGGGGGTTTTGGAAAGTAATTTCGGAATGGGTGGAGCGCGGTTTACTGGTACTTTAAGCGATTATGGGAAACCTGCCCCAAAGGGGACAAACTATAGAAAAACATGAAGAGCAGATGAATTCCCACGAAAAATTTTAAAAAAATTTAAAAAAAAATTTAAAGCCTTTTGGATAAGAAGCTTTTTAAATAAAAAAAAGGTAACCCAAAAAAAGCCAGATATTTTTTAAAGAGTGAAAAACTTTTAATTGAGGGAAAAAAGCAGATAATACAAAAATCTAAAAAACTATTTCAATGAAAATACGCTCCGTATTCTACAAGAAAATAATTTATTAAAAAAAACCCAAAAAACAAAAAATAATATTTTTTTTACATAGTACGCTATCCCCGACAGTTGCTCAAACTTTATGGCGTGATACTGATTCGGGGGGTTTCTGGGGTTTAAAAAAATCTTTTAAAGCCCGGGGCAATCCAACAAAAGGGTTTTTCCCCGGGGGTTTCCTGCAAGAGTTTGAGTTTTTTAACAGCCCGGGAAATCCCTTTACAATTCCCTTTTCCCCGAAAACCTTTCCCAATTTAGATCCCTGAAGAGGGATTAAACCCTTTAAAATTGCACCCGGGGCAGGTTTTCCCCCCCCTTTTTTACATACCTTGGGAAAAGGATAAAAAACATAACAAAACCCTTTTTTAAAAAAAAAGGGTTTTTATTTCGGTTTTTCCTGAGTAACACTTGAGTCTTAAACTTTAATAAATTTTTTTTCATTACAACGTTTTGCAAAGATTTCTTTTATTTTTTAAATATCTCTTAATGAACTTAATGGGGCCCGGGGACAAAGGGCCACACTTAAGGGGCACCCTCACATTACGAGTTTTTAAAAAAAAGGGAACCCCGGCCCTTTGGGAACGAAAAGAGGTCCGTCGTGTTTGGGTTTACAGGGGTTACTAAGAGTTCACTTAAAATTTAGACTTTTAAAAACTTTAGCAAAATTTCAACCCCTTTAAGAGGACTATTACAAATTTTTAAAAGACAAAGGGGGCGCGCGATTCTCTGTTCCTGTAAGTAAGAAGTAAGTTTAAATAAGTAAAAAAAAGTAAGTAAGTAAGTAATTTTTTTCATTTGGGCTAAAAACAGAGTAGAAGTTTTAACACCCTTTTGCCTATTCTCTAGAAAAGGAAGAGGGGAGAGAGAGAGAGGATAAGGGGCTTTTTTGTTTAAAGGGGGGATTTAAGGGGTAGTGAAGCCTTATCTTCCAAACCAACCCTTTTCAATAATAAAAAATAATAATTTGAAAAAGAAGAGAAAAATTACATGATTTTAAAAAAATATTTAAAAATACATTAAATATTATTATGGAGCATTTGGGTTTTTTTTGGTTACCTAGTGTAGTGTTTGGGTTGTGTAGTTAGGTGGAGGCCCTTTAAACAAATTTCACTACACTTTTCCCCCGGATAAACCAAAAAGTGTTTTTAAACTACACTCTTTTCACAGGGTTCGCTCACATCGAATTTTCAAAAATAAAAAAAATAATAAAACCCAAAAAACAGTATGTTGAAGGCACTAAATGAGTTTAAAATGATGAAAATGTGTACTATCTGAAAAGATGAAAAGCTATTTTGGAAAAATTTAAAATTCAATAGGCTTATCCTAATTTTAGGTTTTGAGTACCCTACGCATTTGCCCTTTACCCCCAAAAAATAGTGCCACAAAAAAAAAATACCCTTTGAAACAGTTTTTAATACGTAATTTTGACATAAATTGATTTAGGGGGTTTTATCCCATTTTCAATGAAAAATGTGGGCATTTTATCATTTTTAAGTGTTTTCTTCAAAAGTTGCGCCTAAATTTTTTTCACCTACACCCTACCCCGACCTCCTAGAGCTCGTGTAGAAAATTTTACACTTTTCACACACGAAAATCAAAAACCCAAAAGGCTACCCCTTTACCCCTACATTAATACGAAACCGCTTTTTTGACATTTTGAGGGGGTAAACTAGGTAAAGTGTAAAATTCGTGTAGCAAACCCAAAAAAACCCAATATTGGGAAAGTTAAAATTTTTTAGGTGGTTTTGTAATGTTAGCAAAAAAAAGAATTTTTAAACGATTTGCAAATCTTCCAAAAAGTTTAAGAAACAAATTTATTTCCATTCACACAAAAGTACAAAATTTAAAATAGCTTTTGGGCATTGTTTTTGAAAAAATAAGGGGAAACAGGGGGGGAGGTTGTGTAGTATCCCCGGGGCGGGTGTTCTACCCGGGGTTAAATATAAATTTTAAACACTGGGACACTGTTTAGCAAATAGTTTCTTACTCAGTTTTATTCCCGAAACCCGGGGAAAAGGTCGACATCAAACTTTTACACTAGTCCCGTTTTGAAACCCCCGTTCTAGTCAATTAAAAGAGCGCTTCCGGGAAGCGGGAGCATACAACATTCCCTCTTTTTCAACAATTAAAAAAAGTAATACAAATAAAATATCCCAAAAATTTTAGTTGAAAAAAAGAATAAACTATACCCAAAAGAATTTTTGAAAAAATGGTCAACAAGTTTTTAAATGTAAAAACAAATGAAACCACAAGATAAAAATTGTCTTTGCTTAGTCTTGGTAACGTATTTGGGGAATTTTCGTTCCCTCTGCGGCCTGGGTTTTTACCCGGCCCGGTGATCTTGGGCTCTCGGGCGGAAAAGTCAGCTCGAAAAGACCTCCTGCGTCCCATGGTTCTGCACATCTCCATTTTTTAGAGCCTTGTTATTAGGCTAAAAAGGGGAAATTTTAGGAGGGAACCAGAGTGGGAATCTCTGGTATGGAACCTCTTAAAATGGGAGAGTTCCGGGTATAGCGGGCACGGTCAGGAGTTTGAACGGTAATATTTCCCCTTCTTGACACTACTTGGGTAGGGGTGGGGCAGTAGGGAGTAGTTAGTTTGTTTGTTTTGGGGTTTTTCTTTTATCAAAAAAATTTAAACTCCTTCCACTATCAACCCCTTTTCCCTTTGCGCGTCGTGATTTATCTGCATATTCCTTCCCTTTCCCTTTCCTTTCAAGGTCCCGGGGCTCTGAATTTTCCCCCATCATCAATGTTTTTTCCTTCCCCAAATTGGAACTTCTCGGATTTTTCCCACGGTAAAAGGGAAATTCGGGAAAGGGGTTACGCCGTAGTACAATGCGAAATATTACGGTAAAAATTAGATACTGAAATAGAAATTTTTTTCCAAAACCTTTTCCTGTTTTTTTGGCAATTACCAGATTTTAAAAAGGAAAAGATTTGGCGCCCCACCTCCCCCTTTGCCCGCGGCCACAACGGTTTGTGAAAAAGTAGATTCCCAAAATTATTTTTTTCCGCAGTATTTTTTGAAACTCTTCACTGACAAATTGGGGTCCTTTCTTTACCTAAGGATGAAGGTAAAAACCAAAAACCCAGCCAAAAAAGGTTTAAGTTTCTCGATGTTTTTTTCAGCGGGAATGGAATTCATGATGTCCATTCAAAGAATCTACTGTAAAAAGTCAATAGTGACTAGTAAGTAAAAGTTTCCCGATGGTAGGGGGGCCTAGAAAAAATTACAGCTTGGGCTTGCCCAAAGGGCGGCTTGGGAGTTTAGTTTTTACGAAAGGCTCCCGGAAAATCAGGGGCAGTGACAAGGGTGGCCCAAACCCTTTAAAGTCTTTCAAAGTCTCAAAATTCCCCATCAATCCCCGGGCCCCCATTCCCTTTGATCGTAATCTTTTCTTTATTTCTGAATTCCCCGGGTGACCCCCGTGGGGGCCCAAATTTCCCTGGTTTGGCCCGCCCGAGAGCAAATGGCCCTTATCCAAAAGATTTCCACGCCCAAAATTTAAAATTTCCCCCACCTTTCCAGTTTAGTGGCAAAGGGATGAAATGGGTTTTCCCCGAGTCATCACTCCAAGAACCCGATTCGAGACTACGAGATACAGACTGAAGCTCCATATCAGTTTCAAAAGCATCTTCGATATCCTCCAATCTTAGTGCTACGGGTGTTGATGACTGAACTATGATTTGAAGACATTTCTCCCCTTCAGAATCAAAAGTTGTCTTACATTTTCCCGGATCCAACAGCCTAGTAATGGGGTCAGCAATTTTAGACTTTCCGGGGCGATGTACAATGTGATATTTAACTTTTGTAATCTTCCCATCCATCGCTTTATCCTAGCAAAAGGGTTTCCCTTTCGGTGACAATATGCATTCAAGGGGTTTTTAATTATGGGGTGATCGGGTTTGGGAAAGGGATCTCCCAATACAGGTTGATGAAAACATTTTTGGGTGATGAATAAAAAATTTTTATTTTTTAACCATTTTAATAATAGGAGCCACAATAAAAAAGACAAAAGCTTTTAGGCTAAGTAAAAAATCAGAGATGGGGGGAAACGCCTCAAAAACGCGGGGTTGTAGTAACGCTTGCACCGTAAAGGGACGTCCTTCTGGGCGTGGCCTACTACAGGGGTCGAAACGTAATCGTTTACTATTACTCCCAAAATCTTGAAAACACGACTTATGCGATCTAGTAAACTGGGCCCAATTAAACAAAATGGGCAGGCTAAAGTCACTTGGGTTTAATAACCCCTACTCATTCGAGTGAAAAAAAGGGCGAAAAGGGTCCAACACCCCTTCTCCCCCGTCTTCACTCGTTTAAACAAAGCGGGGGCTTGGGGAAGCAAACCGTTTTTAATATTCTTTTGGGAACACGGGCCTTAGTCATCAGGCCCGAAAGTCATGTGTTGGGTTTTGGGCAGTATGCACATCCACGATGCCACGCCCCTCGCAGATCTCGGTGAGTTTGGTGTTTGACGGGGATGGGGGCCTTGCCCTAGCGCTGAACCGATCTGACTCAAATCAAGCGAAACACCTTGGTTGTCCTCGAAGATCGGGGGGTTGTTTTGTACGGGTTTCCCCCCTACGTCGCCAAGCAGTTTTTGTAACCACAACAGTTTTTGCCCGGCATTCGCAGCCCCCGACATATTCTGCCTCGGGGGGACGCCAATGCGACGATCGTCTGTTTTGCGACCGACCACGTTTACTGTGTTTCTCCCCCAAATAGGAAGATGAAACCGTATCGATTTTCGGCCCCGGTGGTGTCCCCGGCCCCCATCAGCGTCCACAAACCCTTGCAGCTTGACTCATTTCCTTGCAGACAGGCGCAGTTTCGCATCGAGGGCCCCGGGCCCGGTAACGCATTCCCCCTTCACCTTTTTTCCAGTCGCTTCTTGGGTGATTTCCACATGTGGGCTCAAGAAGCTGAAGCTACCGCAATGCCCGGGTTTGGGGACACTGTAGCTATGTCCAAGTGATCCAAAAACCCTTGCGATATTTTGTGTTATTCGGAAATTTGACGTGGGTTCTTCCATGGAAGAAAAATAATTTGTTTCCTTTGGCGGGGGGGGGGGGAAAAGGGGTTCGTCTCCAGCACCCCTTGCTCTTTAGAAGTTAAAACTATCTTAGTTCTTTTGGTGGATAAGGAACGAACCGTCTGTTTCTCGCTCGATCTGGACCCCCAAAATGTGACCACTTCCCAAATTTCCTTTGGCCCTTGAAATGCTCGTTTAGTTTTGGGGCCAAATGCCCTAAAACGCCCTTTTTTCAGATTCCGGCTACCGTAAGTCGTTACGTACAAACAAAATAGGGGGTACAAACCGGCCCTTTTCCTTTTTTTCTGAAGGACATGAATCACCCTTTTCCGCGTTTGGGAACCCAAGCCCTTGCCAGTGCTTCTGGGGCCCTTTCTTTTTCCCATGCTCTTTCCCGATTTTTTAAACCCCTAGATCTGCCTTTGGGCCCCAAAAAAAAAAAAAACCATTTTCTCCTTGCCTGGTTCCTAAAAACCCGGTGGTTGTTCCAGAAAAAGCTCCTTTTTCCAATCTCCATTTGGGTTTAACGCAAATTTGACGTCAAGGGGGCCGTACATGAAAACGGGCAAATAGCCGCCACCCCTGAGCAGCAGCCACTTTTCTCTTGTTTTAAACCACTGGCGAAAAACTTTTTCGTCGTAGCCTCCCCCATAACGCTCGAGAATCCTCTCCCCAAATAGCCGCGTTTTGTAAGTGTTGACGTCACCATTTGCTTAGTTTAGTCTTAAAATACCCACTTGGATAAACCCTGCCCGGGGGGCCTGGGGGGGTTTTTGGCAATCTCCCACACTCCACGTTTTTTTAAGAGCTGACTTTTCCTCTTTTTGGGGCCAACCCCCAGTTCTTCTTTCGCTTTCGGGTAGCTCCATCACTTGTTGCCCGGGGTTTGGTAACTTTGGTTTGGGTTCCCTCTTACTTTTTTACAAAAGTTTTTTTTGGGGGGTTTTCCTTTATTGGGCCCTCTGTGATTGACTTTGGTGTGGGGGTAAAAATTGCGGATCTTTGGGACAGTTGTTTCTCCCGCTGTAGGTCTTTTGCTGAGCCCAAACCCGGGGGCCCCTCCTTCAAATCCTCCCGCGTCCTCAAGAATTTTTTTTGACAAATTCCCCGCCCTTTTCCCTTTTTTGGGCAAAAGACTAAATTCCCCCACTTGTTTCAACGATGTGTGGATTGTTCGGGCCTTCCATCTCGTGATGCGCACGGAAGGGACTTATCCACCCTTTGTTGGGGGGTTAAGGGTCCAAAGGACGGTTTAACCTTGGAGGGGGTGTCATGCCTATGGCACCCCCAAGATGGCCTTATCATCCCTTTTCTTGCGTTTTTTTTTTGGGGAAAAGGGGAATACATTTTTGGGCCCAAAAAAACTCTGATGTGGTTTAAAGTGGGGTTTTATTCCCACCCCAAAATTTCGCAAGGTGTCGGTCCACGCTTGGGCGGGGAAAAACGATTTGAAGATATGCCCGCGGCACAAAACTGTTCCCCCCAAAATCTTTCGGAAGTCCTGCTTTCCAACAACATGCATTTTCCCTCTAAATAGAGAGCGATTTTTCGCTCGCCACGCCATTTTGTTGAGGCGTGTTGGGGCACCGTGAACTTTTTTGCGGGATCCCCTCACGCTTTTAAGAAATTTCCGCGATCCCCCGTTGACCCTATTCTTTCCCGTTGTCCCGTGGGGGAAAAAGGTGGGCCTATGTTTATACTTTGTGTGAACCTTTGCGATTTTCCCTTTTAAAAAATTTTCCGCTTCATCCTTGGACTTAAGGAACGGGGCGAACGTAAAAACGTGAGTAGTAAACGATAAAAGTTACCCAAAATCTATGACCGCTCGGCGTTGTGGGTCGGCATCGGGGGGGGGGGCCCCAAAACGTCCCTATGTATCAGTTTTTACCGGGCCTTTGGGAGCTCTGGTCTCGCTCGGGGGGAATGGTTTGTTGGGTTTAAATTCCCTCTCAGCAAAAAGTCCCCAGTCACCTTTTTCGTCACATTTGCCAATGTGTATGCCCTAGGGGGCCGTCCCCCCGTGAAAAACTTTCTAATTGGGAGCTGGATCCCGGTGACCCCAAGCTTCCGGGGCCACGATGCATGGGATACTTGGCTGCGTGCCACAACGCTGCGTCGTTGCCCCCTTTTTGGGGACTTGAGCCCGAAAAAATGTTTCCCCTTTTAAGTTTAGCGGGTTTCAATGACGAAACCCTCTTGTGAGGGGGTTTTGGGGAGGGGGGCATCCTCGAACGTCACCGTGTACCCACTACGAGTTGAAAATTGAACCGATAACCCAAACCCCCCATCCCGTTCCCGGGAAAGGGCCCCACATCCTTTTAGGTATATTTGTTCCACCTTTTCCGTTTTGGGGGTGTTACAAAAAACAACCCCCGCTACCGAGTTTCCCCAAGATCCCTTGAGTTTTTCTGCCAAATTACCTGGGTCTTTACCTTTATTTCAACGCAAGGGAAAAAACCTTTTGTTTTTTGTCCCTGTGGGTCCCTAGCTCCGAGCCACTACCAGCGGGCGGCCTGGTCCTTGTTTTAAAACTGGTTTCCCTACCGAAAGGAGTGCTGGGGTGCTGCACTGCTGCCAACATCCCCGGTGCGTACCATGCAGTTAGCTTTCTCCTTTACCCTTTCCTAGATGTGTTTTGTACTTGAGGAAATCTGCCTTCAGTTGGGGCTTTCTTTTTACAGTAGAAAAATTCCCCTTCCTCCCTTTCCTGACTTGCTCCCCTTTTTGGGACCTTTCTTGCCGTACGTGCCCCCTCTTGTCTCTTTGATTTTTTTGTTGTCTGGGGGTCCCTCGTTGTCGCCCATGGGGGCCCCCCTCGCCTCGACACGGGGCTGGTACTCGTCGGGGCAACTTTTCAGAGACATTTCGACGTTTTAATCTTTCTCCCTCCCCTTTCCTTTAAGGGCTGTAACAAAAGTAGAGTTGGGCTCCGGTAGGAAATCACAACATGACTGCTAATAGGTCCCTCGTCTTTGCCTTTTTCCCCTGCCCCGCAATTGACCCACAACCCCCGCATGGAGTTTTTAAAGGGGCGCCTGCATGGTACCTTGGGTAAAAACCCCACCCCTAAAAATTTTCGCATTAGATATAGTGGCTGGCCCAAAAGTGGATCTTCTCTGCAAAAAATTTTTCAGCTGGCCCACATTTCCTTGGCCCCTCTCAAGTTGACGAGAGGAAAAAAAAAAAAATGGGGCATCTTCGACACTGAGGAAAAATTGCTTTCAATGGGCCCTTTCATTCCAGGGCCCCCCACTGGGGTCTGGGTCCCGGTTTGGGTTTGGGGGACTTTAAACCCAAATCCATCCCTCATTTAGTCCCACCTTTAAAATTTTAATTTCCACAGTTGTAATTTGCATTATTCAACTTTGGGGATCAACATTTTTTGAGTTATCACCTGCAAAAGCCATGCTTGATCTGGCCATCCTAGGCCTAGGCCCCGCTTTCAGGAAAATTTAAAAGGGACCACCCGTAAGTTTTCAACCTTAACCTCGTTTTTAGGGCAGAAAAGTGTTCTGGGCCAAAAACCTGATGAAAAAACTTTAGGGGATGAAAAGAAAAGTTTATTTTTTACAGTTAATAAAAATGAGACCAATTTCCCAAAAAACTAAGCTTTTAGGCTTTAAATACTTTAGAGAAAGAGGGGACGCCCCCCGAAAACGCGGGGTTTTTAGAACTGCTTGGGACCCCTGAAGGACGTCTGCTTCTGGGGGTGGCCTACTACAGAGGTCGAAACGTAATCGATTTCCATTCTACCCAAACTTGCAAACATCGACTTATGCGATCTAGTAAACTAGGCCTAAGTTTAAAAACAAAAAGCCTGGCTAAAGTCACTTGGCAATAAAAACCTACTCATTCGAGTGAACAAAGGGGGAAAAGTCCAAAACAGGGACATGTGAAAGTGTTCACAGGCCCTACCAGGGCTAAAAACCCCCCTTTTCATTTTGGGAATAACGGGAAATCAGGTTCCGTAAAACTTTTTTCTAGCATAAATAAATTTCCCTTGGTCCCTCCGGAACCCAAACTTGAATAAGACCCGGGCCCCCCCCCCCACAGGGCTTGGGATCAGCGTCCCCATTGGTTTTTGGCCCTCCCGGGTTTTAATAGCCCCGCGATCGGGCCTTTTGTGATTTGCATTTTTAAGAGGGCAAAAGCTTCCTTCTGCTTTTAAATCCCCAAAAAAAGGGCGATCCTGCTTCACAGTTTTCGCAGGGGGTCGGTTGTCGGGCCCACCAAAACTGGGTGAATCTTCCCAACCAAAAATTAACTAGGCCCAAAAAACTTCGCACTTTTCCCAGAGGTTTTTTG
>JAMZAV010007279.1:0-91161 GCA_024449915.1 Sweltsa coloradensis | reverse complement strand
TTTTAAAATTTCATCTTCTGATTTATTTATTAGAATTTTATGGTTGTTTTTTATTTATAAAAACTGTGATTTGATTTGGGCGCGCAACGTGGAAGACTTTTTCGATAGTTGTGTGTAGGGTTTTTTGAGGAATTTGTTAGAGGGCCAAAAGTGAACCGCTACAATACTTATTCTCCTCTAGATCCTTCATCATGTCCTTTCTTTCTAATATCCACCTTCTTTGACTTTTCTATCCAGATTCCAAACTTCTTTGTCCTCTTTCTATATTCCAACTTCTTTGTCCTTTCTTTCTAGTAATAGTAGTAGTAGTTTAAGTATCATTTATTTTCATTAGTCTAAAGTTGTCACCCGCCCCGTAATTAAGTGAGTGAACGTATCCGTAGCATAAAAAAAGGTCATTTATATGTTGTGTCATTTTTTATTAAATTTAGTCTAAAGATGACATCAGCGGTCGTAATTAGTGAGTGATGTGCTTCCGTAGCGGGTCCCTTATTTTTTGTCTCAAGTTGATCCGTGACTGTATTACATTTAACAACGTAACAGCTATCACGTTTTTCTTCCCCCACCCCCCCTCGTAGACAACTGGCAACAGTGCCACGCCTTCATTGATATCGAGATTCTTGACCTTCTAGTTGTGTCTCTTTTTCTTCTCGCGCCGCTCTCTCTTTCTCTTTCTCTCTCTCTCTCTCTCTCTCTCTCTCCTTTTCTCTTTCTCTTTCTCTCTCGTGGCAGGCAGCAGCTGGCAAATGATGACACGTGCTGCAGTAGGACTCAAACGGAGTAGCAGCATTGGCAAAGGGGGGGGGGGGGTTTGCGCCGTACATGATGTGCAATGAACGGGCTAGGCGGCCTAGCGTTGACAGTACTGGTAGACAGGCAGATGCGCAATAAAGATCCCGCAGTGTACACAGAAAGCGAGCCGTTTCAAAATAGATTGCGAATATAAAGTGCTATTTTTCTAATTTTTTTTTTTTGGAATATAGTATTATATTATGTTCAGGCTAATTGGTAATTTAGATTTAAATACATTTAGCTACAAAGTCAGTGTGTAGATGATTTTTTGGCTTAAAAACTCCCAGAAAGACACCCGATGGAATCTGCTCTTCGTCAATGAAATAAGTGGGGATTTTTTTGTAATCTTTGGGTTTTTTTTGATTTTTAAAAGTTTTTTCCCGTAAGCACTTTTTGGGGAACCCTCCCCTGGAAAATGTTTTATCAAGGTTCCACTTGAGACTATACGGACCTCCCTGAGTGGACTCAGGTTTTTGGCAATGGTCATTCGAAGATAGATTCGTATCTTGAATTCGATGCAGTTGGGCAGTCGAAGGAGAGCTGTGTATTTTTCATGAGCTGGTTCGAGGCTACCGAGTACTACTGAAGCAACTGGCTTAAATGTGTAAACCATGGATAAACTAATTAAATACTAATAATACAGAACGGGTTTGATTTAAATCAGAAACTAGAGAAAAATTTGTTTTATTTCACAAAAGAATCATGTGTTTCACTAAGGCTCCTGCTCATCACGTGACCCTTATAAATCTGGTGTAATCATCCGCGCCTAAACCCCGCGCTAAGAAAAAGTTCAGTGCTAATAATTAGATTTGTGTTATTATTTTTCAGTAAACTTACCATGTTCTAGTGAAATAATAAAGAGCTGAAAACCAAAAAAACAAAAAACTTGTAGTTTTAAAAGGAAGAGTAATGTTTTTGGCGTAAAATCAATGGTGTAGTCATCCAATGCCTACTAGTATTACTAAATATAACAACAAAATGCAGGGAATTCAAGCGATTGTCGACCTAAGTTTGTGCGAACGTGACCTACACCAACTCAGCTCAAGTCGCTGTCATTAGCGGCCAACACGAGACGAGCCTACCACACCCCCACGCTCCCTGCCGGCGGGGGGGGTGCTAATCGACGACAGATGAATGCAAAGAGAATACAGGCGATAACATACAGACTTGAGTCATATCATAGCTTCACACACAGATGATACGGGTGACGTCTCAACAATGTGTGGATTGCACTTATGTCGGGCTCAAGTAGTACGAACAAAACGTCGGAGGGGGCCTAAAAAATTCGATATTTTTCCGTTTTGGTGATCCACGATTAAAGCGAACCCGAAAAAGCGAGGAATCGTTAGCTTTTAGTTAGAAGTTAAAGTCCAAATAACAAAATTGGGATTACAAAATATTCGTTGTGTTGGGTGTGGTTGTTCTGCAGTATATTTTTTAGATGGACATGAGGATACAGTTTATATAAACGTTTGGGTAACCACAACACTAATATAAATAGCTTTATACACCTCATAACAATAAAACACATGGCCATATCATAGCCAAAAATAGCGTTATAATAAAAGTAATGTAGTGGGAATGTTATGGTGGTAGTGGGGGGGTTGTATTGCTGTTACGTTCAACACTAAATATCAATTATGACTAATCGAGAGATGAGTATTATATACGAGGATTTCGATCTAGCCAACATCATTATAGATTTTGTCTAGAGATGTTTTAGACTTTAGATAATACGTATTACTATACAATACATACTTACGGCCCCAATATTATATAAAATATAGTTGTTCTGCGTTTCGGGTTATTCGCCTTTGTCACATGAAAAAACATTCGTGGAGTTTAGTGTGATGGAAAGTTTTTTTATTACCCGACTCCACAGATGTAACCAACTAAACGTCGGATGGTACGTAGAGGGGCGGTACACAGCAAAAATGAAAACTCGCTACGGCGACGAAATAACCCAAAAACTGAAAGTAAAAATATGTGGAAAGATATTATAACTGTAAAAACAGCACACATGAGTTTTGCGGGGTAAATCTTAGTAATGGATGTGCCCTGTATAGGCAGGGAGGTACAACATGGCCATGTCGCAGTGATAGAAAAAATTGTACACGTTTTTATTAAACAATAGTCCACAGCCTTTCCATAGCCTTTCATAAGTGGGTATTGGCATCAATCAACAAATCATTGCGGGGAGGGGTGGGGGGGGGGAAACTTCTGAATATGCAACGCTAATGAAACATGTCATACGACATTAGTTTTACCCATTACCACACCACATGATATCATGATAGCGGAGCGGGAGAAAACGCGTAATGTAATTAATAATTAAATATTGTAATTATGTAAAAAATTACTAAAATTATAGTTGTGGAAATCACTACTTGAGAAAATCGGAATGTCCTGTGAGGGATGTATTAAGAATAGACAGAGTGTAGTCTATCGCTTCATGCGGAGGTGGTTCCCATGTTGGTTCTCTTTTGCCTGTGCTTTACTCGACTTCGTTATTCTTTGTTGGTGTGCATTACTGTTTTTGAAGGGGTGAGTGTTATGATCCTTATAGTCTTCTTTGCGTGCTGGTCATAGTTGGTCCGCTCTTTTGCTTATTTGAATTGATGGCCTTACAAGAGAGTATGCGGATCTCGGAGTAGGCAAGCCTCTTTTATGAGCGCGGGATTGGTCAATAAGGTTCTGGGTTAGAAGGACAATTTAAATAGAATTTTTCAAGTGTTTCCTTTACATGCATATCCAAGAAATTGGTCATCAACGATCTATTTTGTCCGACATAATATTCTTTTTTGTGTATACAGTAAAGTAAACAAGTGCGTTCTCTTGTCACGTTGGTAACTGGGGGTCTGGCACCTGAAAATCAATTTAAAGTATATTACATATTTACAGTACTTATTACCTCTTTTAACCCAATTAAGAGTTCCTAAAAATTATTATTGATTGGCAATTATGTAGTCATGTACCTGAAACAATAATTTGGTCTTCCGGTTTTAGTGTCAATCATTCCCTCTTCGTTGACCCAAAAAAGTATGTTAGTATTTTTTGACAAACAGCTTCCTGGACGGTGTATATCTTTGCACTGTATAGGGCATTTTAATCTTCCACAACCACTGTCTTCCCCCACTAAACCATCCGGACTGGCTCCAATGTAACTTTTTTCACCATCAATGAAAAGACCACAAAGCTGGACCTGATAGACCGTATTCTTTTTCTAGTTGTGCAATAGCAAAAATGGCTCATTCTCCACGCATAATGTCGTAGCTGCAGAACCAGAAAAAGTCGAAATACAGCAGAGGACTTACCTTGTAATTGCAACACGAAGTGTATTCTCTCATCTTGCAAATACTGCCAATTTCAAGATGCTGTCAATGCTTAGCAGGCGTTCCCTGTTTCAGCGAAAGTTTGCGAAAATCTGACCTACTGTTTCTCTTTCAAGATGGTTTGCGTGTCGTTCTTGCGGTGTTTTTTGTCACTAATTCTTTGAGAAAGGACTGTTTTGGCTAGTTGAAATTACTCCTCCATCCATACCTGGCATTATTGGCATACTCGGTCCATAAATCGAGCATCCGGTAATGATTGGTTGTATGGGGTCGTGCGCGGTCTCTTTTTGTGGGGGGCCAAAATAGAGTATTTGTAGCTTTCTTTTCCTTGCTTGCTACAATTCAACGACCCCTGGTTCCTTATTTTAACGTACCGTTTGTGATGGAGCCTGGGACTTTTTGCTAACATTTGCTTGTTGGATTAGATGGGGTAGTTTCCCAGGTTTGATCTGGTAAGAGACCAACAGAAAGCGTTACAGACGTACATTGGTTGACCCCACAAGAATGATTCACCCGTTTACACACAAACAAATTTCGCACATGAGAATTGTAACTCCTCGGCCCCGGCATTGTTCGTCATGTGATAGAATAAAAACTTGATGAGTTTGAGTGATACGGACAGCGATGAGAGTGCCGACATGATTCTCTTGGGTTACAAGGGCTTCTTTCAGACGGGATTAAGGGTTAATGCTAACTTCCTATGTAACCCCGGGGGCAAAAAGGTATCCCCTGTCAGCACATTCTTTATGCTCACCCCCGACCATAAAAACGTGGGAATGGACAATTAAAATGTTTCTCCTCAGATTTCTATGCGCTGATTATAGGGCCCTGTTTCTTTACGACGATATTGAATGGCATCTCTACAGCTATCGCTAAACGTCTCATACGGTCCCTTGATTAATGGTGCGTAGAGGTGCAGTTTGTACGAACTGTGCCTTTTGGCGTTAGTTAATTCCCTTAGCCTTTTGGTATAATTTCGTAGGATGTGATTGGTGACTCATTTTTTCAACTAGCAGTTGTGTCCATAAAGCATACAATCCATTGAGTCCTTTCTATATACGCTGCCTTGTCACACCGTCACCTGAAAATTGCAAAGAATTTAATGCTTGTAACAATATATATCTTTATCGTTCATAACAACAGTTGATGATAACAGTTGGTGGATATTACCAATCAACCCGAGTATTTGAGTCCGTGCATTTCAAACGCTTTTATTAATAATCCTTCAAACGATATGTCGCCTCCATGCTCGTTGATGTGCATATCCAAATTTTGTAACAAAGTATGTCTTGATTTTCTTCATGGCGTGCTGATAGAGCGCTAGCACAACAGTATGAACAGTAACGATTCCGGATTCCGATAAATAGCCACTTTCTTTGTCCTTAACCCTTACGATGCAAGCCTGTCAAAAGGAATTTAAAACAGTAATATTATATTGACAAACAACAGAACAAATATCAATGAACAGATTCACCTGACTTAATACGTACCACGCCCGGAAAGGGAAATAAGAACTACACCGTACGGAACCGGTTTACACCATGCACCATCTGCACACCACGGGAACCAAAGGAATACCATCGGGATTAGTCCCCGTCGCAGCCGCTATTCGCGAGAGCTGCTTCTTCACGACCTGCCTTCTTCCATTGCTAACCAAGGCAGTATCATGCAACACCGTGAGCACATGTCGTCGTGGTACCTGGCGGATGGACAATTTGATTATCACAAGGTTTAGTTATAGATCTTATGTGGTAAACTACTTCGGAATCAGTACAGTATTAGTAGATAAAAGTAGGCCTAGTGTGCAATAATATTTACGGTGTAGTAGGGGGTTTGAAGCCATGCATGGGGACATCTAGAACAGCCGTTATTCCTCCAACTTGAGAAAATCCCACTTTCCTAGGGGCTATCATGGAAGTGGAGCCGACTCTGAGCTGCAATTATATTCATGTACGTGAATTCCTTCGAAGGTCTTTTCCAGTGCAGATCAAACTTCCCTATTTGCCACCACATTGGCAAAAGAAAAGTGAAGTGGCTTGGATAGTCCCAGCCGAGCGCTCGTCAATCACATCCATGTCGGAGAAGAAGAAGTTACAGTTTCAAAAGGGGCATGGCGTCCTATAAGTTTTCATTTGGTTCGAAAACAAAACAAGAAATATCTACTATTCTTCTTCCACTTAGCTGCTTTCTAGTTGGGCTAATTGTGATGCAAAAGTACAGGACTGAATTCTTTACATCAATCAATTAGAACAAACAAAAAGCATTAATAATGCAAATCACCAGAAAATAATTATGAAACATGACAGATAGGATAGTAAGAGAGTTGCCACCTACTTGTGGGCGAGATGCATCTCATCGCTTTAATCTTTTTGCCGGTACTTCAGTGGTACAGAGGATCCAACATCTGACAGTTCTCAAGTCAGATCGGGGAAAATAAATATCCAGCCAGCAATGCGTCGCATCTTTTAAATGGTGGTACCTAGCGTTTCATTGATTATAGGAAGCGGAAATAGGTGCTTGTATGTCACGATGTGCTTGGAAGTGGTGATTGCGATCTACTTCAAACAAATTCGAGATTTAATTTAATGTTATAATCCTTAAATAAAAATAAATGCTTCCCAGATATCTCCCTAGAAATAAATATTGCCTCTCTAAGTAGCGATAGGGAGTCTATAACAATAGAAGTGTACTATACTTTGCACATCATATGACTGTACACATAGCCTCTGTCTGTACCTAGGTCCTAGGGAGAGGTACATGACCAATATCTAAGTGGCAGTTAAAAAATTAAAATGTAACACATTTAATTCTTCTTCTTTTTGTTAGTCTATTATCATCATCATTATTATTATCATCATTTTTATTTTATTTTTTATTATTATTACTACTATTAGTTATGTATAAGTTATATTATAGTTATTATTATGTATGTGCTTGATTATGAGTTATTTATTATATTATTATTATTATTATTATTATTATTATTATTATTATTATTATTATTATTATTATTATTATTATTACACTTATATTCCAGTAGGCATAAACCTATGTGTACGTGTCAATTAAAATAGTCACGTAGCGTTTATGCTTCTTTTAAATTATTAAGTATGTACAATGCAATTAAATATACATTTACTTACCTAAGTGTTATTTTCGCCTCTGACTGAACTAGAGGAACAGAGTCGAAGAGAGACAAACTATCACCTTCTCTGATAATAATTATATCTTCCAATAATGCCCTGAAAATAATACATATTTGTATTGTTTGCCATTCCGTAATTTTCCAATAATGGATAATTATATTTTGTATTTAAATTTCAGTATTTGTATGAAAATAAATTACCTCTTTTATGAAAGATCATCATTTTCTGTACAATCTATCTCTGCATCGAATTGTGAACTTTCAGTTGTGGCCACGCTGACAGGATGAAATAGAATATTACTTTGCGAATAACTGTTTATCGGAGCTGAGCTGAGCTGAGCTGAGCTCGATAGGAATTTATCACGTGATTATTTCATATTTGTATTTAATGTCAATCAATATTACAAATGCAGCTGTTGCCTTATTATCTTTCGAACACACACTAAGTTGTTCTTAAATATTTCTTTATTAAAACATATTTTTTCCTCTAGTCTTGTGCGTATGCCCAAAGAGCAACTGGTATTGTGTCGGCTGGTCTACAAGAACTTACTCCTATATGATCGACCGGACATGGTGAGCCTAGTACAACACAAGTAAACAATACAAGATTATTGTGATATTATGTCAAAAACAGGTTATTTGAGACGATATCGAGCTTAGCCAAATCTCTAGAAAGTTCAGTATTCAGATATTTGAAGACCAAGAGCAGAAGGTGTAAACAAAATGTATAGCTTTAAAAGGTCAACCTAATTCCAATGTTGTTTAAATAGGGCGATCTTGCACAAGTTGTCCGGATTTCGATTTTGAATACTTGAAAACCAAATTAGTGCGGGGGCACTCGAAACTGTGCCGACTTTGTAATTATAAACGTGCAACTTGTGATGAAAGTATACCATACCGCCGCGGGTTGGGGGCACATCGATTAGGGCGCGTGGTCGGACTGAAGAGTGCTGCCTATAGGGAGGCGAGATTCAAATCTTGCCAAAGGCATATTTTTTAGTGGTTTCTTCATTCTCATATATCACCTACTCATGTTGTGTCTCAAATAGACAGGTGCATTAATTTGACGTCCAAGAAATAAAAATCATCATTATATAACAAAAAACCTATTGGTTCGTAGGCAATATAGTACATATGGCCGTTAAAAAAGCTATCTGATGTTTGTATTGTCTTGTTTATTTATTCGGATCGAATTTTTATTTTGGAATCAAACAATCTGTTTCAAAATCTTTTTCAATTTACACATACTTTTCACCTTTTGGGGAAAAAGAAAAGCATTTTTTTTTATTATGACCGGCGGGGGGGGAGTGTGGGTGGGTTGGGTGGTAGAAGACCGTGGCCTCGCACCTATTTACGTTGGATTTTGTTTTAATGGGGAGCAAACGTAATAAGCAGGGATTGAAATCAACAATTGTGTTGCGACAGTGGTTAATTGTTGGTTTAGATTAATTATTAGTGTTCAAATACGATACGATGCCTTATCGAGATTCGCCTCCAGGTCCCTTGGTTTTCAATTCACTTCAGAGTTCAGACCAATGCCCCACACCGCACACCTACGAAGCCACGTATTCTCTACGGTTATTGTATCAAACTACAATTTCAACGGAAAATATTATCAGGATATAATTACGATTAAAAACGAAATGAAACTTTGGAATCGGCTTAAAGATATACAATATGTACATAACCGACCCTCCCCCCTAATTGTAATGCTAAGTACTATATAACAATATATAACAAAGATAATAAACGGACTTAACGTTCTCACAGATCTTCAGAAGGATTACTTGTTCGTCATTTGTTGGACTGGGTTTGCCTTTTTAGCACCACATTTTTAGTCCCCAAACTGTACACAAAAATAATAATACCAGATGAAGATACACTATAAATCGTGTCCTACTTTACTCTATATAACATTTGCCCGGGAAGTAATTTGTATTGATTTTCTAAGCCGTCCTTAGCTCTTAAACCTCCCACTCCAACCCAAAATTGTGATGGATTTGTAATGGGTGTAAAAAAATGTTATTCACATCCAGATAAATCAACACAATCCGCTGTATGACCATCATAACCCCAAAACGTAATTATATTGGTAGACTGACGACTAAAACACTAGCACAGTGAATAGTCATTTTCGTAATTTATAGACAGTATCGGATAAACCTCAATTTGGAAGAGGAATACAGCCTTATCAATACATTAAAAATAATTGCGGAATGTCTAAGAAAATGATGAGATGATCTCTGGAGTCGACAAACTAGTTAACTCTCGTACCTAGTAGTGTTATCGTCGTTGTAAAATGTTATAATTATTATAGCGAAATTCTAAACCGTGACATATAGGGACGGGGGGGGTGAGATTCTTTTAGGATATGGTTTAAAATGAAAACAAACATTGCAAGCAGTCTATGCCATATCAAGAAAATGACAATAATTCGGCCAACAATACAAATAGAGTAAAGGTGAGGGCTGAGGAGGTCAGCCTGCGAACACTAGTACTGGCTTTTTTGGTTTATTTGGATTGAAGAACGCGGGTCAGACCGTTCAGGTCATAATGCACCACTCTAGCCTAAAGGGGGGGGGGAGCGGAGGGGCCCATGACTGGTCAGAAACCCAGCCACGAGGTAAGGGGTGACGGGGGGTTTCTCACGTTCGCGGTCGTCATCGTTCTTTGCATCTCGTTGTGTCATTCGTAATCGTCGCCGGCCGGGGTCGTCAAGGGAAAGGGAGGCCAAAGGTTCCCCGCACGACGATTGCCCGAGCTCGCCTCTAGTTTCAGGGAGTAAGATTATTCCGCTACTTTCTAGCTGATGTTTTTCAAGAGGACGGGACTTTTCTTCTGAATCGCCTTTTACGATTAGGCAGAAGCCCATGCTCTGGTGCCAATCCTTCCCCTGGCCCAGTTGGTGTTGTGGAATATCAGTTATGAGTACGACATATGTGACGACGTGGATAGACTTTGAAAGTCGAGGGTTTCGGGCAAAACGCGGTGTGCCGTGAGGTTGCGCTGGCACCTCCCCCCCGGTAGCGGTGGTGCCGAGAAGATAATTAACGATTTACTTTGATTTGTCCTTTAAATGTCAGAAAATATAAACCATTTTGTTAAAGGAAGTATTGAAATTTACTGGAATTAAAATATTTTGACATCTTATTTGTTTTTATGGATAGTTGTTCATACAAATTCTAAAAGATCATGTTTCCGTACTTCGTCATAAAGATTAAGCACTGTGGACAGAAAACGTAAATTATAAATAATATTGGGGTTGGCATGTCCAACAATGACCGATGTCGATAAAAACATTCTTCACATTTGACTAATGTTTTTCACTCGAAATATTACTGTGTTGGCGCAGCCCCTGCAACAATAAAGTTTACTTCGTTAGTTGGATGGTCAGCAGAGAACAGGTTGTGGATTGTTCTCAGCGTGGATTGTGGAGGTAGAGATGCTAGCAATTGTTTGACGATTAAATAGTAAGAACTGTTATATTAGGTCTGTATTTGCCTCGGACCGATAGTCACATACTAAATATTAATTGGTGTAATATCGACCGATGTATTCAGTGAGGCCCGTTAACCAAGCGAGTTAGTCATGGGGTGTGCTATAACAGTTTTCTTACTTGCTATGTATAATTTGTTTCTATGGAGAATCAAACCGGTTTCGCCGCTCCTTCTGGTTCGCTTATTGTAATAGAAAAAAAAAAAAAGGACGGCATTGTTTCACCGATTAATGCACACGGTCGATGCCGTGGAAGGTTTTGTATGACTATTGAAGATCGTGTTTAGTATGGTCAGTAAAAAAGGGCATCGGAATCTGTTGCACAGTACTGTTCCAATCCATTCGAGAATCTACAATGCACCAACAATCCAGATATGTATAAAGGTCTAAACCATCCCGGTAGCTTGGGGGTAAAACACTCGACCAGGCAATCGGGAGACCGGGGTGTTCGAGTACCGCCGCTGAGGAGATGAATTTTTTAATTTTCTAGAGTGTGATTTCTGAAAAAAAATAATTACAACTACAGGGAGTGTTTTTTCCGATTAATGGAAATTGAGAAATGCGATAAATGTTGATGCCAAAATACATCCAATTTTTTTTAAGCATCTGGCGAAAAATGATTTAAAAAAATGCAGTGTACAAACTATAAGTTTTTATATAATTACGCGAAATAAAATATAAAATGAAGAACCACACAGAAGGAATACCAAAAATGCTGTATTTCTGAAAGGTTCATGAGTCTCATCGTTACATACCTGCATACCGAATGTTATGTTGTTTTATTTTAGGGAGGGGGGGGGGGGGGGGGGGGGAGGGGGGGGGAACTAACAAACTTGTGTTAGGGTTACAATACAGCGACATAGCGAACGAAGATGGTGTATGCGTAGGAGTGTGACAACCAAGTAGAAGAAGTGGAAGAGATCCTTAGACACCGTTGCTGTTTAGACATATAAACAGCAAACGGATTAATAAATGTTGTCTTGTAGGACTGACTGGTGGTAGGACTGGGTGGTACTGTACCGGTGTTCTCAATTTATCTTTCGAAGTGTGTGTCCTTACCCCCCGAATGTTTTACTTTCCTCTTTGTGGGAAAGTGGGTCGAACTTTCTTCTGGCCCTCTGTTCTGTCAATCACCATCGCGATCACGCTCGACCACGGTTTGTTAACACCAACTGTTTTGAACATCGTGGTGTACACACAAGTTTTTACATTTGTTAGTTGAGAAAGCTTAGCAGATGCAGACCGTTCATCGACGCCACGAGGTAGTGCTGGAAGAAGACGTGGTGGCCAGTGTGTTATCATAGTCAGTATGTGTACTTGAGAAGTGTTTGAATTATTTTGACAGGTTTGCCCTGATATAGATATTTGAAGTTTACTTTTACGATCGTTCGATGATAAGCTCAATGAGTGGGTAGGGGACATCAAACAACTTCTCAATAGAATAGCTGAGTGTATTATTATGGCATTCATGAGCTTTGTTTTGTCGCGACATGCTATTTATAACATAAACACTAATAAGTGAAGAATAAGAATAATAATAAACCTTTTTCGTTCTAGTTCTTTATACGAGTTTTTATCAGTCATGAGAGGAAATGAAACAAAAAACGGACCAGGCCTTGTAGAAGAGCCTTCGTATTGCCTAGTAAGATCTAAACAAATCTACTAAGATTCATTATTATGTTACTGTTAGTGGCCGTTAACTACCGTTGAACACGATAGTGCGGGAGTCGAAGACGCACCGAAAAGGCACCCACGGCCAGCCGCCCTCCCCTACTTTAGGCTATAGCGGCAAAAAAAAATGTGATCAATCGCGCGTCACCCAAGCAATTCGCGAATCATTCACAGCAGAGTCGTATCAGTGCATTCTAGTGTTGATGAAGGTCGCCGGACCTGTTAGCATGGAGACTTATGTACAGAATGATAGAAAGAAAAGAATCGTGTAATAAAATTGGCATGGTGTTGTACGTAGGAAGTGTTTCTTGTGCTCAAATTAAAGGAAAAGAGCGGAGATCGCATCCTAAACAACGGGGTTGTCTCAGATTCTGCGTGCTTCGTCAGTAACGGGTTCATAGTGAAATATGTGGTCAAACGGTTCAAATCCGTCAATGTGCGTCGATAGTTGGCGCCGTATTTCAATATTTATCTGTTCCAATCAAAATTATGAAATGGGAATCGACTCCTAGACAGACACATTCGTTGTCTTGACTATTTGTGCACCAACCCAAATGGAAATCTATTTTAAACAGGGTAAGACGTCAAATATATTAGTTAAGGACACAAGAGCGGGTTTCGAACAGAGGGAGTATCGTGCGTAAAGTTCGAGATTATTTAATATAGAATTTAAAAGCAGAGAAGTAAAAGTTTGATTGTGTCGCCATGTCGCAAGGGTTCGTGCACTAAAAGGATTTCTGTGCAATGGTTTTATGTTGCAAAAACTAGAATGATAGTATCTCCAACATCAGAATGATTTACAAGGTAATATCATTTCCTAAGCCTTAAACCCTTGTTTCGGATCGTGACGTCATGCCTATGCAGATCCTTAAGAACTATCACAATTTTAATATAAAATCTATGTAAATCTATTGTTATATAATTATAGAAAATTGCAAGTCATCTTTTGCCCATTTGCATATAAGGCGTCGTCCTGACATTTGTTTGGAGCCTGTAGTTCAGATTAGTGACATGTGGTGTTGGGTCTCTGATTGGTTATTATAACGCTACGATCGTATTTTACATTGTTGAGAGCGTTGTTGGCTGAGAAGTTTAGTTGGAAGATGGTCATGGTAGTGGGCAAGTTGGGTGATGTGTAAAACTTAGGGAAAGTTAACCAGTGAAAACGCTTCGAAGATAGGAAACGCGTGTTAAAAATCCACGAAAGTGCTAATCGAGAACGAACGGCGATCTGCCTAGAAGAAATACAAGTGAACGTCTGTGAAATCAACGAGAACTGTAACCAACCGAGGTACCTTTTACGAGTCTAGCAGAGACCAGGGATACGTGAGTGACCGAACTATCTGCATGTCTTAGGACCATATTAAAGAACCAAAATTTAAATTTGATAAAATACAGCATTGGTAGCCATAAAAGCTTAGAATCATTAATAGCCAAAGGGCCGAGAGTTAATTGAGTTCAAGAAGAGTCGAGAACGATTGTAGCCGCGTAGACTGGAGATTACGCCACGGGAAACGCAATCAAAGATTGGTGATTGGATTGCTACGAGATATAGATTGAAGTATAACGAAAGAGAAATCGATAGGGATTAAATCGTTTATAAAAATCCAAGTTCAAAGAATATATAAGGAACGGTTATTGACAATTCAATATCTTGTCAAAGGTCTAGTCTTTGGGCAAATTGGTTTCGAAGTCAGTAAATGAAGATTATTTGAAATTTAAAATGGCAAATTCAGTATCAAAGGGTTTGAAGTTGACAGCAACAACAGAAACTACGAACATCCGCGAGTGACTGAGCCACCGACGTCGAACGATTTGTGTTGTTGAGAAAGACGCGTGAAGTCAGAACTGTGGCGATAAAAGTTGTCGTGTTGACATCAATAACTGTCTGACAGTTTACCGTGTGAAGAACTTGAGAACTTGTTTATTGAACTTGGAATGCTGATAGCGGGCAAGTGTGAAACATTAGAACGTACTGTCGGAGTTGGTTTATCCGAACGATAAAGTAACGTAATTTTATCATCGCTTGGACAATATCAAGTGAGAGGTGAACTTCGAAAGGAATCACAGTCGGGATACGAACTCAAGACAGGATCGTCGGGACAAGACTACGGCAGTCATTTCATACGCAGCAGGTTACTGACCTACACGTCGAACTTCTTCGACTACATAGGGTTTCGATGGGAGTCGTGATCATTTGTGATGAGTATTAGAATAAGTTTATTACCAATTACATTGTCATAAACTTTTGGAAAACTTTACTGTTGTCCATCAGACCAAGAGATATCTTAACTAGATATACAAGTCGCTTTTAGCCATCAGTACTGATAGGTAGGGTTTTGAACTGTATTCCTTGTCAATGAAGGAAAGTCATTTGTGTTATACAATATAGCCCGTTCTGGTTTGACTTATTAACCGTTGATTGTGTGTCGTAATGTCATCCTAGACCTAGTTTAAATTATAAGTTGTATTTCAGAGGTGTTTTGTCTTCGCTGTCTTACGATTTCTCAATTTTGTGGGTCTTGGTGAGTTATAGGAGGTTGATGTGAACTAATTAGGGACCTTTAGACTTGAGTACCAGGTTCACGCCTAGGTAGTGTTTAAAATTCAAGTTTGAGGGATTTTAGCCTTGATCAGTTGTTTTTATTCTTAATTAATATTTTACTTCTGAGTAAAGTCAGAAATCGTGTTTCAATTTAATTAGGTGACCCATCGCCGAGTATGTTCTTGACCATAGAGAAATAAAGCAGGAAGAGAAGAAACTCAATGTTATCGACTCACTCACTAAATTTCCTGTCGAGAGCGCTACCTTTGAACGGCAAAGTGAAGTAACTGGGCAGCACTAGCGCTATCTCTCGCGTACACTGTTAACTATGTACATGTGCAGGCATTGCTGTTCCCTTGTTCAGATTTTTATTTTGTAATTTAATTTTTAATTCATCTTTACAAATATGGGCAATGATGTATTCATATGTCACACACAAAATTTAAGGATTTTAAATATAATCTTCACAAAATCATAATACTTCAAGTTATTATTGTTCGTTGTAGGGGACCAATTTAGACCTAGGCCTACCTAGGGCCAAGCCCTAGCCCTAAAAACAATATTGTTATTAAAAAATGTGATGAAGGTCTCTAATAATAGTAGGACAGGTACAGGACAGGACAGGCTGGGACAGGTAAGCATGATTTATATAGCCAACTTACTATAGGCCAAGGCTAGGGCCTAGGCTTAGGCCTAGGGTTTTGTGTAGGGCTAGGCTAGGCCTGTGACGGCCCTCGATGCCTACACAAGACCCTAGGCCTAGAGCCTAGGCTACGTAGCTATAGTAAGTAGGCTATTTCATGCTTACCTGTACTCTGTTAAAGGAAATCGAAAGTGTCGAGAGCTCAGTTTATTACATAGATAAACACATGGATGGTCCTCCTGTAACCTCTACCTAACACAACAAAATGACTTTTATCTAAATTTTATTATGATTCACATCGGGTAAATCTTTTAAAAGTGGCCTCTTGAAAATGTATATCCTGCTAAAATTCTAGCCTGTTCTAGCCATTACTAGCTGATTTTTAGCCAGCGATTGCTAGCAATAGCTAGTGACAAAAAAGTTAGCTAGAGGTGGCTAGAACAAGATAGCTAGAACAGGCAAGACATAGCTAGCAATAAGCAGGTCAAGGCCAGTAATGCTAGTATAGGCTAGGTATAGCGAGGAAAAAGACAGCTAATTATACGCGAGAGCAAGCTAGTGACAGCTAGACAGCGAGGACTAACAAGTGATAGCTAGTACTTACTAGAGCTTGTCGTGGCTAGTGAAAGCTAGTGATAGATAGACAGCTCGGACAAAAAGCGTGACTAGCAGTAAGTTAGACTAGTCATGGCGATAGTGATAGCTAGACAGCTAGGAATAGCAAGAGACAGCTAGTACTAGCAAGAGCTTGTCGTGGCTAGTTAAACAAGAGATATCTAGAAGCTTAGACTAGAAGGGATGGGACTTAGTACTGGCTAGAGCTAGCGTAGCTAGTGACAGCTAGTGAAAGCTAGACAGTAGTACTAGCAAGAGATGCAAGTACGGCTAGGGCAGTCGTAGCTAGTGGCAGCTAGTGTAAGATAGACAGCTAGTACTAGCAGCGGATGGCTAGTATAGTAGGGCTAGTCGTAGGATGTGGCAGCTAGGAAAGCTAGACAGATATACTAGCAAGGGATGGCTAGACTAGCTAGGGCTAGTCGTAGCTAGGGCAGCTAGTGTAGCTTAGACAGCTAGTACTAGCAAAGGGATGAGCAAGTACTAGCAGAGTAGTCGAGAATAGGACAGCAAGAGATAGCAAGAAAGCTAGTACTGCAAGATATGGCTAGTACTGGCAGAGCTAGTCGTAAGCTAGTGACAGCTTATTAAAAGCTAGACAGCTAGTACTAGCGAGGGATGCAAGTACTAGCTGGAGTAGTAGTGGCTAGTACACTAGTGAGAACTAGACAGCTAGTACTTAGCAAGATATGTGTAGTACTAGCTAGGGCTATCGTGGCTAGTTAAAGCTTAGTAAAGCTAGACAGCTAGTACTAGCAAGAGATGGCAAGTACTGGCTAGAGCCTAGGTTCGTAGCTAGTGACAGCTAGTGAAAGCTAGGACAGCTAGTACATAGCAAGAGATGCAAGTACTAGCTAGAGCTAGTCGTCTAGCTAGTGGCAGCTAGTGTAGTAGACAGCTAGTACTAGAAGAGATGGCAAGTACTAGCTAGAAGTAGTGTAGCTAGTGGCAGCTAGTGTAGTAGAACAGCTAGTACTAAGCAAGGAGGCAAGTATAGCTAAGCTAGCGAGAATAGTGGACAGCAAGAGTAGCTAGGGACAGTAGTACTAGCAAGACTATGGCTAGTACTGGTAGAGCTAGTCGTAGCTAGTCGGACAGCTAGTGGAAAGCTAGACAGCTAGATACTAGGAAAGATGCGCAATACTAGCTGGAGCTAGTAGTGGCTAGTTACAGCTAGTGATAACTAGACAGCTAGTACTAGCAAGGGATGGCTAGCACTAGCTAGGGTTAGTCGTGGGCTGAGTTACAGCTAGTGAAAGCTAGACAGCTCAGACGAGCAAGATATGGCATTACTGGCTTAGGAGCAGTCGAGCTCGCGGCCAGCTAGTGATAACTAGACAGGTAGTACTAGCAAGATATGGTTAGTACTAGCTAGGGCTAGTCGTGGCTAGTTACAGCTAGTGATAGCTAGACAGCTAGTACTAGCGAGGGATGGCTAGTACTGGCTAGGGCTAGTTATGGCTAGTGGTAGCTAGTGAGAGCTAGACAGCAGTACTAGCAGGGAGGTTAGCACTAGCTAGGGCTAGTTGTGGCTTAGTGGTAGCTAGTGATAGTAGACAGCTAGTACTAGCACAGGGTATGCTAGTATGGCTAGAGGTAGTTATGGCTAGGGTAGCTAGTGATATCTAGACAGCTAGTACTAGCAAGGAAGGCTAGTACTGGCTAGAGCTGTCGTTGGTGTGACGCAGTTCAGACAACAGGCTAGTACAGCAAGGATGGCTAGTACTGGCTAGAGCTAGTCGTGGCTTTGACTTCTAGTTAGCTAAAACAGATTAGTACTAGAAAGGGAAGGCTCCAGTAACTGGCATAGGGCTAGTCGGGCTTGACAGCTAGTTCAGCTAAACAGCTAGTTACTACAAGGAAGGCTAGTACTGGCTAGAGTAGCGTGCTTGTGACTTCTAGTTCAGCTAAACAGCTAGTATAGCAAGGGAGGGCAGTATGGCTAGAGCCTAGTCGGTTGTGATTATCAGTTCAGCTAAAAACAGGTAGTACAGCAAGGTAAGGCTAGTATAGCAGAGCTAGTCGGCTTGTGACTCTAGTTCAGCAAACAGACTAGTACTAGCAAGGGAAGGGCTTTACCCTCAAAAAATAACAAAAACTACTGGCTAGGCTAGTCGTGGCATTGTGACAGCTAGTTCAGTAAACAGCTATACTAGCAAGGGATGGCTAGTACTGGCTAGGGCTAGTCATGGCTAGTGACAGCTAGTTCAGCTAAACAGCTAGTACTAGCAAGGGAAGGCTAGTACTGGCTAGGGCTAGTCATGGCTAGTGACAGCTAGTTCAGCTAAACAGCTAGTACTAGCAAGGAGGCTAGTACTGGCTAGGGCAGTCGTGGCTAGTGACAGCTAGTTCAGCTAAAACAGCTAGTACTAGCAAGGGATGGCTAGTACTGGCTAGAGGGGGTTGAGCCAGTTAGTTCAAGCGTTCCTGAAGATTACTAAACATATTGATTACAAATAAAAAATAAGGAATATATCTACTTTGTTTCGACACTACCTTCTTTCTATCATCTCACACTTAAAATAAGCGTTAAACCAAATTGCCTAAAGTGTTTGTTATACTAATAAAGCCCGTTTCTACTCTCAAATACGATTAAGCCTCCCTCAAAAACGTTAACACCATAAAAAAATCGATTTCCGTGGCGGGAGCTTTTCCCCCGACCCTGTACCTACTCCGCCACCGCCATTCCCTCGTCGGTATGGCGATCCTCTGGCAGTGGCCGGCATATACAGGATTGCGGGGTGCGATTGACCCCCTCCCCCATTATTCTTCTACATAAAATATTTCATATTATTCCATAATAATAGTTTATTTTATTGTGTAAACCTCTGAAATGTGTCTGCAAGGCCTATGCTGAATTGAAAGTTGCCATGTATGGTGATCGACATGGCGACAAAACAAATTGACGCACAAAAACTATATTGTTTCGGTATTGCATTGAGCCCACAACTTTTTATCTACAACGCACCAATGCACTCATAAATCCTGATATTCTAAAATTTCGTCTGCCGTGCTATATTTATGGAGGACCTGCCCCATACCCCCGTGCTTGATCCCGTTCCCATTAATATACAATTCATGCAGACGCGAATCCTCCCCCCCCCCATGATCATGTCCTTGTTCCGCGACTGTCCTGTAGGCCCCCCATTTAAAAATCTCGGCGCACGCCTATTGGTTACTATTACTAGTTAGGGTAAGTCGTGGCTAGTGATTGCTAGTGATAGCTAGACAGCTAGTACTAGTAAGAGATGGTTAGTAATAGTTAGAGCTATTCGTGGGTGTGATAGTTATAGGACAGCTAGTACTAGCAAGAGGTGGCTAATACTGGGTTTGTACGTGGGTAAAGACAGCTAGTCTAGTCATTGCTGAAGACAGCTATAGTGACATGTAGCCTGCTAGGACTTGTATAAGATTGTTAGCTCGCTCAGTATAATCACTCAAACTCTTCACAAAACGTAGGTAAAGAGGTTTCATCGAAATAAATGCTGCAGGTTAGGATAAGCACTTTTTGGCTTCATAATTACGTGTGATTGTAGGTTATGTATTGCACATAGAAATTAATAAAGTGATTAGTCTATTTTATCCCCTTTCTGGGTTATTCTATTCGAGTGCTACTGAGGTATTGTCCAGTAGGCTAGTCAATCATCTTCGGCTGATTGTCGCATAATAAATATAAATTAAATATATAGTAAATTAAATAAAATATAAAATATAAAAGACAATATAAAGTCAAAGGACATATTCAACCTCCACATCAAAGAAAATCGGAATCCTACCAAGTCAATAAGCTACATAACCAATTTATAAACTGTAAATCATTCCTACAAAAGTCAACATATAAACACGTGGACTATAATCCTCGTTAACTGCTGCACAGAAATGCTTGTTCAAAAGCCACAAAACACTGACCAGATAGTTAGAGGAATATTTAAATTTAGATTTTAATTTGATAGCAATCATTTTAGTATAAGAGTAGGGGGGACATGTATTTATCTAATGTTCCTAAGCATGATATCGTAAAGCCTAAACCTTTTGCAATAAATCTTCATGCTTAACCTACTATAATAGGTATGTAATAATAGGTATAATGTAACAATAATATTGTACATTATATGATAAGTAACTATTGTTTCGAGATGTTTTGTAATAGACCCCATAAGATGTTATTGTTAATAAGTTTATAACCATGATTCACTGTGATTTTAGTTTAATATTATCAAGGATCAACTGTTAAACTTAGTTTTAATTATTAGTTTTTTTAAGATTAGTATTGTTAATATCAAGGCACGCTCGTCTATTTTGCATAGGACAGAAATGGCTAATGGATACCCGCCTACAAAAATTGTACTTGCCCAGCATTTTACATTTTGGATGGACAGTTACATATTTATTCTAATGCATGCATTACTATTCGTACGCCCTAATATTACGTGCCAAATTTTATTTTTATTTTATGCTAAGATTACGGTAATTAGTTCCTAAGTATGTCAATTAAACCTTAGTATGTATTCACAATGAGGAAAAGTATTGCTCCGCCTCAAGATTTACTCTTATTGGAGCATAACAAATATCAAAGTGTAACAACCATGCATACCAACAATAGTAAAAAATAAAGATCAATCAATCAATTCTTCCACTGGGAGAGCTCCGCGAAAAAACTCTACGTAAAGAAATTCAAATCTGAGTTTCTAGGGCTAGACAAAAGTTGATAGAATCATAATCGAACTGCAAGTAAAGCAAGTGAAACGAACTTTGTGCTTATGATCAATTCATGGGTATAATCAAATCGAGTAATTGGAGCCAAAATCATCCGGCTCGGGACTGCAAAGTGTTAAATTAACTGTGTAATTTTAATTTAAGTGCCCCTTTATCCTAATGAAAACAGAGCCGTAGTGGAAAAGTAGTGAACGATACTTTTGTGTAGCACAATAAGTCGCGTCACTATCTGAAGGAAAGTATCGAAAAGCGGGGAATCGATTTTCGCGCAAGAGGGGCATTTCGAGGGGTAATAGCCAGACAAACGATATAAGGGCATAGATTTATAACCTGGATGTTACCCATCCATAAAGGGAGAGGCACATGAGACAAAAAGAATAAGTGTGGTAGGCCTATATTATTGTTTTCATGTTAGTTGCACAACGTGAAACACATACTGCGTTTATTACAGACATTTAGTTCGATTTCACTAAAACGCTTCGTTAATACGATACGTTTATCACGGAATTTAAACCGAAATATATAATGGAAGGTGAGCAAAGTTAACACTGTTTTAACCATTATCGCAGTGCTAATCAATACCTATAGTTCGAACTAACTCTTAATTATATAAATATAATAAGTTGAACCGTTTTAATCGGGTGATACCAACACATGACTCACACCCCCTAAATATTGGTATCCCGATCCCGATTATTATTTAAAAACCTTCCCTACCCTCTAGACTGTTTACAGCTTTCGGACTGATTTCAAAAATTTATCTTCGTAGCATTAAAACGAGCGTAATTTCACGACTTAATAAAAATTATAAAATATATAATTCCTTTGTCAAGAGGGTTTATTACTTTTAGGAGTAAAGGTTTTTAATTTCAATTCTACGAATATTTAAAAAGATTTGATATTTGTAAACACACGCGTCCATATTATATATTGACACAATATAGTGACCACACATGACTGGACGTTTCTTTCATGATAAATATCACAACATTGAATACATTTCTATGAAAGGTGTTACTCATAACACAATCTTGCGTTAATGTGTGTGGAGTACGCCAAAATAGCATTATCTGCTGTAGTGTTATAATGTGTAAATAAATTAGCTATTTATTAAGAGTTTAATTGTCCCGTGCCTGTAGGCTGTGAAAACATCGGGGATTCGCGTGGGATGCAGACCGATGGTTAAAATACCAATGATATTGACTCACGGGTTCGGCCGTTGCGTATAAATATTTTAAGAACAATCTAAAAAAGCCGTATCTGCACACCGGGGACTATATTTAGACACAAGTTTTAATATGATATGTAATTCACTGTGGTTGGTCAATTTGGGGGCGGACGCGTCACTCACTCGTTGTAGTGGCGCGTTATGTAAATACCACACTCGACTATTTACCAAAAATGCGATGTATGTGCTGGAAAAATTACTACGATTCCAATCTTTGTGGATGACAAAGAAAAAAATCCCAATGTGTCACGAGGGGTGTATGCAAGTATGGTGTGCTAAGAAATAAATATATGCCCCTTAGTAAACCTAAACAAATTTTACGGTATACTACGGATGTGTTCAGTGTTGAATCCAGCTATGATCCCGGGGGGCAAAGCCCCCGGGAATAAATGACTACATGTCAATAAATCCTTCATTTTTCAAAAATCACCACTTGCCGTTTTGAAGGGCACGAACATAATATCGCTTGAAGGTTGGTTAAGGTTATGTTTTGTACGTTATCAAAAATAGGCATGACCGCTATGAAAAGGTGGCAACTGCACGAGGTCCAATGTGAACGAGATGTAAATGTATGGTCATTCGAAGGGTTCCGACTTCTGTTAGTAAAATTCCAAAATATGTATTATTTGTATGTGTGGCTCACAGTCGCGCTGGAGAGATATTGCGCTTGCAGGACTGATACAGATGCAGTATGTTGGTAATGGTCAGTGACTTTTCGAGTGAAAACACCTATCATCAGTAAACAATGCGAAGGCATCCGTAAAAGGCGGGATCAAAGCAGTGTTTCTTGTATATTAGGCTAAAAACTTGATTCCTATTAATCGAATTTCACAAATCGTGCGTGATTGGTATTAAAAAAAGTAAAAACTATTTTCACCGGTTGGAAAATATGTATTTGTTCGTTCCAATACGCAACCGTTTTATGAATCTAGCAGTTTAAAGGTTAAATCTAGCGGATACTTAGGAACTTTTAAGCGCCACAACACACAAAAACTACACATTGTGGTTATTGCGTCTCAGACTCAACTTTTTCTAAAACACACCAAACGCCTCAAAAATCCTGAATTTCACAATTTTCGCCGCGGACGCCTATTGTGGTGTACTCGCCCCAAACCCCCCTTACTTGGCCCCTATGTAATACCCCCGGGGGGGAATCTTAATCGCCCCCCGGGAGGAAAAGTCTGAATTCAACACTGGATGGGTCGATGCCTAAAACGTTTATAGTTAATACACTAGAGGGGGGGGGGGGGGCGGGGGGGGGGCTAATCAACTATTTAAAATTTCCAAGGCTGTGGCCCCGAGACCCCACCATCCATCGGCACATAAACAAACATATAGCACTCGAGACCCGGTACATAATTACATAAAACTATTTACTGCCAAAAAAATTACACACATACAAGATTATCTAAATCAATGGGCGTGCCGGGAGGGGGGGGGGGGGGGGCTAAGAAGAATATTGTTCAAATGGGACATACCGTACTGGGAACCATCGCCGTAGGTACAGTTTGAATAATTCAGCTTTTCGACGCGTAAAAAAATTGAAAAGTTAAATATTAAAGATGAAGAAATACTAGAACTAATAGATTCGGGTAGTTTTGGGAAGTCGAGAATAATAATAATCGTCATCATTTAGTAAAAGATCTAATACATATTTTATACTGTATGGCGTGCGCTTTATTCGAGCTACGAAGTGGGTTGAAGAATTCAACAAACAACATGGACTGCCGTCGTTGGTCGCCAGCTTCTTATTGTAAACAATATGAGGGAGACATCGGCCGGTTCTCTTGGTCGAGAAGCAGCATAAGCGTTAATAATTGCACACACTATCTGATCGCGAGAAGGTATTCTACAGGATTGGCGGTAGGGCCCCTAGGCCTGGTGAAAAAATGCATTCCACGAACGAAAACTTGGAATGAAGTCTAGCAAAGCAAGGTTTGCAACTAATCAAGTCAGTGATTCAACATGGTACCCCAAGTATCGATCAGGCTAACTATATGTGAGCATTTAGATGTGATTAGTGTTGCTAACTCCCAGATTTAGTGGGACATTACTATAATATGTGCAATATTAACTATTGTTACGGGAAAGTCACCGAAGACGGAATTAAACTAGCCGTTTCGCGAACGCTTTTCAGTGCGTGAGGATGAGCTTTGTTAAAAACATATCTGTCCAATGATTACTACGTTTAGTATAAGTTGGTATCTCATTACTTTTTCAAAGTTCCATTACAAATATTTTTGTAAACTTAGGATAATTTTTATAAAGTAGATGAATGCTATGGTATACCAACTAACAAATAGAACATAAAATACTCGAGGTCCAAAGACTGCTTTTGTACGCATGGAGGGGATTGTGTCAATGTTTCCATAGTTACTGATACTGTTAATGATCCACCTGATAAAGTTAATTATGAATTGCCAACTTCTATGCACAACTTGTCAGTGTTTTTCTTTCAAAAGGTACTCCATCACCATAATTTTAATGCCAATGTAAAATATGAAGTTGAGCACACGCGTTTGGTCAGAATCAGCCATATATCACGAAAATTATCGTATTAAAATTCGGTAACAAAACGTATAAGTACGATTTCTATAAGGAAATATTTCTCCAATTTCCCAAACTCCGTAACATACACATTTTAGTGATTTCACAACATTCTCATTAAAGTTTTATGGGATCGGAGTAGCCGTTTGCGCGTCGCGGGCCAAATATCACGAAAATATATCATTAAAACATCGGGGGAAATCGTGAAATACGATAATCGTAGAAAAATTCTTCGATGTACCTAAAACGTGGCAATTCTAAGTTCAGAGATTTCGAAGGTCCTTAATTTCATCAAGATCGCAAATATGCCGTTTCCCGTCGAGCGCGAAGAAACAGACAAAAAAGATGAAAAAACACCCAAGCTAATTTTGGGGGGGGGTCAGGAAATTGAAGTCTCGCTTCGTTCATCCAAAAACATGATGTACATACGACATCAAATGCAAACATGATTTATTACGTTGGTACAAAAAAAAAAAACACATGATCGTCTTTCCATGCAATTTTTGTAAAACACAAATAAGAAAATCGGCTTAGAGTCCACCCAACTAAGTACATTAAATTTATAACCGACTAAGCAAACCCTGTAGGTGCCTATCACATGGCGAGGAACAAGGACCCAACTATGGGACAATGGCCAATTTAAGTAGGAAAACACGACACTCAAGCTGGCACGATTCTCCCGCGGACAGCGCCAGAATCAAACTAAGGTTCATTTTGAACAACCTTTTAGAATGTCATAATTAGTGCAACGGCTCCAAAATCACCGTTCCAATCCTAAGCCAGAACTGAGACCTACGCCCTGTCAGTAGTTATAAAGTTACAGGCGCTTCGCGAAAGACTTTGTTAAGTCAGCGTGATGGATGAGCTTTTTTTGAAGTTAGTTTGCGTGGATCTCTTTACTTTTGCAGTGCTTTTTGAACGCATCTGCCTGTAAAGTTTCTATTGTAACTGTTAATGTTATTAGATAACGTGTACCGCAAACAAACTCAATTAAAACCTTATTGTAGAATTCTGGCTAACTTTTTAAAATTCTTTCAAAAAGGCAATGTATAACCATACCTTAATGGTCCATGAGAAATAGAACGTTGTAGCCCCACCTGTTGGTCAGAATCGGCCAAATATCAAGAAATATCGCATAAAAAATCTGATAAAAAATCGAAAAAGTACGAATTTATGAGAATAATTTCTTCGATGTACCAAAAAAGTGCAGGGTCTAAGTTCAGAGATTTCGAAGGTCCCCTCCAATTTTCATCAAGATGCAGAACCATGTGCCCGCGTATAGGGCAGCGAACAAAAGAGACAAAAAAAAAAACTCCAAGCTAATTTTTAGGGGGTCAGGATATGAAGTCTTCGCTTCGCTGATCCAAAAACTTATGTATAAAGTATGATTTTTATCATCTTTGGCACTTAAAAAAAAACAGAATGTTGGTACGCGCTGAGTAGCCTACTGTGAGTAACATAGTTGTTGTGCTGAATTATCAAAATAGTTAGTTATTTTATTTTATTAATGTTTTAGCAGTAAACTATGTTGGGGGGTGGGTGGATTACGTGAGTCACGTTAGGTAAGGTACGTTAGGCTACGTTCTGTTTGTAAGGTGGAGTTTATGTAATGTGTATAAACAAAATCAACTATTAAATATATATACAGTGTAATTGCTAATGATGTTATCAAAATATTATAATGACATGTTTACGTGATCACAACGTAATTTCAATGCTCACTTCAAAAATCAACGAATACCTGAACTTTGTTCTGTGTGTGGATAAATCAGATAAACAACGAACAAACAAACAAATCTAACAGAAAAATGCCCAAAGTCGTGTTAGACGTGAGAGTAGCCATAAGTTTGAGTACCTACCGTAACATCCTTTTCTCCCCCTATACTAGCGGATCTAGACAGCAGGGCTTTCCTCCTAGCCTATTCAAATACATAGGCGCTAGATGTGCGTGAGAGCCATTATGGCCTTACATTGACCCCCCCCCCTTATAACAAACTAACTCAAAACCTTATCTTTATACCAACTTATATCAATCAACTTTAATGCAAAATTCCAGGGTACTTCAACACACGAATTCCGCTAATCGTCTAACAACGACCCTTTGGGGGGGGGCGTTTCCTAAGTCTAGTGGCTAAGGCGCCTATATACCGGAATGTGGAGCCCGGGTCAAAACAACGGTGACGATAGATTGTATGGTTGTAATAAAAAATGATAAAAACATATTGTTTTGAAATGCATATACAGTTGTATAAAAAAGCCAGTACGAAATATGTGTAAGATACAATGTTTAATCAATCTTCCAGCGGAATGGGGGAAACTTGGGCGTGAAAGATAACACTGGTTCACCGCATATGCAACAGTGAGGACAAATAATAAATTTAAAAAAGTTTCCTCCAAGAACAAAACCATTGTCGTAAAACTAGATCTAAACATTGCAGATATTTCACCCCCCCCCCCCCCCCCCCCCCCCCCCCCCCCCCCCCCCTACAATTATTCTTGTAGGTTTAAATCGCAACGGACTTGATCATTTGTTAGCAGTCTCAGTAAACTCGTTAACGGGATTACTGTTAAACTTCAGTCTCAAATCTGCCTTGACGTATTGCATGGACAAACATCATTCACACACAATCACGACGAAGACCCATTTACTTAAATTGTAAGACTCTTCGCTACGCTCAGTCAAGTGGGGGGTGGGGGGGGAATGGGGGGAGTTTCCCCCACCACGTTTTTAACGTGGACCCCCCCACATCAAATCTTAGAAATCAGTCTCGCCGTAAATACGCACCGAAACAAATCTGAATACGAAATTTGCAATTTTGAATTCCCACTTTGCTTCTTTTGTTTTTGTAAATGAGTAAAAAGTACGATTATTATAATTGGCATAGGTGCGTCGGATGTTGTGACACGGTATTGCAGTCGTATACTGGGTACTGGGGTGTTGTTTAACGAAGGACTTGTTGGGCTGGTAGTTAAGTGTGACTGACACTGACAGTGAAGGAAGGAGAACCTCAGAACAAGGAAGAAAAGACTTCAGCTCTTTTGAAACTGATCAAAAAGCCAATGCATGATCTATATTCTCTTAACTATTCCAACTTTATTTAGGTTATAGTTTACTGTACAAAAAATTACATTAAATTGCGATGCATCAGCCTCGAATTTTTTTCAGAACTCACCAAACACACTCTAAAAACAATTTTCAAAAATTCGCCTGCTGTGCGATGTGTTGGGGGCTTTTGCCCCCAAAACCCCGTGTTTGGCAGCAGATTTTTTTTGTTGTTCCCCCCCCCCCAAACGAAAAGAGTTTCCTACGCGCCTGCAAGTCGTCTAATAACTGCACAGTGCACTGTATGAGCAGCTGATATGAGCACGAGTAGTCTGTATTTAGACGATATTGCGTTCGCTGCTACTTCAAGGCTCCATTAAAGATCTACTAATTAGGACTCCGCCCGCGTAGACAGTCAATGTCATTGAAGACCGTAACGATCGAATGCATGATTTTACTTTGTACAGTGGTAATTTAGTCACCGTTGGTGGGGAAACACCCACCAAAAACCGTTGTCTGTTCTAAAGGGACACCCACCACAAACCATGATTGTCTCCTAGCAGAAACTAAAATAAATCTACGTACGTCAAACACACTTAGACCTTCCGCCTCGCGAGGGGGATTTTTGTTTATAAGGCCATACGACCATGACAGAAATCAAGCAGAAATCAAAAGTCAATTACTTTATACAATACTAAAGATCTAAAACCACCTAAGACCGCTCAAAGGACCCACCGAACCGCGTGATGGGTGAGCGGGGGGGCGTTACAGTCGGCTCACAGTCCATGGCCAGGAGGAGGATGGGGTAGAGAGGCGCATTCCACGAGCGCTCAGATTCTACATCGCGAAGTAACCGTGCGAGGTGGGACTCCACAGATGCGACAGTAACGAACTAGCTTTTAAACGGCAGCAGGCAGGCCCACTACACCAAAGAAAATCCTCTAAATCTCATTGATCACAGGGCGATCCACATTTTCAATGATTGCGCAATTGATCTCCCTTTTCTGTTCAGGTTTATGCAACACTGTTTGAGATTCATTCTTACAGCCGTGTAGTGTGTGAACATTGCCTCTACTTTACTTAATACGATTGATTCAGAGTGAGCGGCAAGCACGCTTTGAAGAAGCAAACTAACAATCCCAAAACTACTTCAAAATTCATCTACTGGCCTTAGTAAGCAATTTGAAAATTGCACCGATTATTATTACGAATGTTTATTTCAGATGGATGCAACACGCTTGAGGAGATAAAACCTCTATACCTGATTAATTGTGAGTTGGACAAAACTAAACATGCTGGTGTCAGATTAATCTACAGGCCTTAGGAAGAAATGAACATTGCACCTGTTTATAAATACGATTGTTTATTTCAGATTGAACGCAAACACGCTCTGAGGAGAGGAAACATAATTACCTGATAATTGTGACTATGTCTAGAACATGTTTTTTCAGATTGTGATACAGGTTAGTAAGACTTTGAACATTTCACTCGATATTAATACGATTGTTTATTTCAGATTGAATGCAACATCGCTTTGAGGAGAATAATCTCTATTACCTGATTAATTTGACTAATCTAAAACATTGCTTTCAGAGCATCTACAGGCCTTAGTAAGAATTGAACAATTGGCACCTGATTATTAATAGATTGTTTATTTCAGATTGAACGCAAGCACGCTCTGAGGCAGAGGAAAACGTAATTACCGATTCATTGATGACTAGGTACTAGAACATTGTTTTTTCAGATTCGTCTACAGGCCTCAGTAAGAATTGAACATTTAACACCCGAGTATTTAATACGATGTTATTTCAGATTGAATGCAAACACGCTTTGAGAGATAAAACTCTATACTTGATTAATTGTGACTAATCTTAAAACATTGCTTTTCAGATCATTCTACAGGCCTTAGCTAAGAAGAACATTGCACCCGATTATTAATACGATTGTTATTTCAGAATTGAAACGCAAACACGCTCTGAGGAGAGGAAAACCGTAATTACCTGATAATTTGACTATCTAGAACATTGACTTTTCGAAATCAATTTACAGGCCTTAGTAAGAATTTGAAACATTGCACCTTGATTATAATACGATAGTTTATTTCAGATTGAAAGCAAACACGCTGCGAGGAGAGGAAACCGTAATTACCTGATTAATTGTGATAATCTACGAACAGTGCTTTTTCAGATTCGTTTACAGTGCTTAGTAAGAATTTGAAAAACATTTCACCGATATTAATACGATGTATTTCAGATGAATGCAAACACTTTGAGAGATAAAAACCTCTATTTACCTGATAAGTGTGACTTCAAAACATTGCTTTTATCAGATTCATTCTACGTCTTATATTCATTTAAACTTAATGGCATTAGTAAGAATTTCAACATGCACCCTATTAAAATACGATTGTTATTTCAGATTGAACGCCAAACCACGCTCTGAGGAGAGGAAAACCACGTATGACCTAATAATTGTGATCTAATCTAGTAAACATTGCTTTTCAGATTCATTCTACAGGCTTGAGTAAGAATTTGAACATTGCACCTGATTATTAACGATTGTTATTCAGATTGAAACGCAAACACGCTCTGAGGAGAGGGAGGAAACCGTAATTACTGATAATTGTGACTAATCTAGAACATGCTTTTCAGATTCGTTCTACAGGCATTAGTAGAATTGAACATTTCACCCGAGTATTACTACGATTGTTTATTTCCAGATTGAATGCAAAACACGTTTGAGGAGATAAAACCTCTATTACCTGATTAATTGGACTTATCTAAAACATTGCTTGTCAGTATTATACAGGCCTAGTAAGAATTTAAACATTGCAACCGATATAAATACGATTGTATTTCAGATGAAACGCAAACACGCTCGAGGAGAGGAAACCAATATACCTAATAATGTGACTAATCTAGAAACATATGCTTTTTCAGATCATTCTACAGGCCTAGTAAGAATTGAACATTGCCACCTGATTATTATACGATTGTTTATTTCAGACGAACGCAAAAACACGCTCTGAGGAGAAAGGAAACCGTAATACCTGATTAATTGTGACTAAATCTAGAACATTTTTTTTCCTAGATCATTCTACAGGCCTTAGGAAGGAATTTGAACATTGCACATGATTATTAGACGGATTGTTCATTTCAGATTGAACGCAAATGACGCTTTGAGGAGAAGAAACCACTATACAAATAATTGTGACTAATCTAGAACATCTTTTTAGCTCATTCTAACAGGCCTGAGTGTGGTACCCTAGGTTACCGATTGTTAATTAAATATATGCTTTTGATTTTAAAGATCGTTATCAGAAACTGGGGGCTTCATTATATCTAGGTACAAAAATAAAAAGCCAGTTCTAGCTCAGCAATGTCTAGCTACCGCTAGCTAACTCTACCTAGCTACATTCCTGCTAGCTCTAGCCCATGACTAGCTAATGTAGCTAGTAAGTCCTGCTAGCACTAGCCATGTTAGCTACCGCTAGCTACTCTAGGCCTAGCCACATCCTGCTAGCTCTGCCATGTATAGCGAACACTAGCTACGTCTAGCCTAGCCACATACTTCCTAGCTCTAGCCAGTTCTAGCCTAGCAAGGCTAGCTAACCTAGCTACTTCAGCCTAGCCACATCCTGCCTAGCTTAGGCCAGTTCTGCGCTAGCAATGTCTAGCTACTACTAGCAATCTAGCCTAGCCAAATCTGCATAATCTAGCCAGTTCCGCTCTAGCATGTTCTAGTTAAACACTAGCTTACTTCTAGCCTAGCCACATCCATGCTAGCTCTAGCCAGTTCAGCTCTAGCCATGTCTAGCACTACTAGCCTTAATTATAGCACTAGTCCAAAAGCGGCACTATACAACTATGCTAGCAATGCTAGCCGCAACAGCCAATGATAGCCATTGCTAGCGCTTCTAGCCTAGCCACATCTACTAGCTCTAGCCAGTTCTAGCCTAGCTTGTCTAAGCACGCCGTACTTCTAGCTAGATACATCTGGTACGTTCTAGCCAGTTTGGCTCTAGCCATGTTCTAGCTACTGCAGCTAATTTAGCTCTAGCTTAAAGCGCGCACTATACAACCTATTGTCAGCATGCTACCACAAGCCAATGCTAGCCATTGATTTTTTTATAGCTGCCTCTAGAATAGCCACATCCTACTAGCTCTAGCCAGTTCTAGCTCTAGCTTTGTCTAGCTACCACTAGGTACTTCTAGCCTAGCTACCATGTTGCACATCTAGCCAGGTCTAGTCAGCCATGTCTAGCTACTGCTAGCTAATTCTAGCTCTCTAGCTAAAGCGGCACAATACAAACATATAGCTAGTCATTGCAGTTAAGCCATTCTAGCACATTGCTAGCTAGATAAATGGCTAGCAAAAGCTAGCATAGAATTTTTAGCAGGTAGCTTAAGAGGGTACGCTGAGCTTGGCCCAACTCAAATGCGCCAAAACAGTGTGATGATTTCTGCTGAACGTTTGGTAATATTCATCCCAAATTTTGAAGGATGTTAATAAAGTGCCTTATATGATATACGTAAATGGTTGCACAAAATAATCGTTAAAGATCCATTGCGAAGGTACATAAAGTCAAAACGTGAAAAAATGGGAAATCCCAAAAAAGGGATACAATTATGAAATTCCCACCAAACCGTTATCTTACGACAAAACAAATAAACCTGCGCGTTAACATTGATTTTAAACGTTGGGTTCCATTATGCAAATTGAGTTAAAAAATCTTTTCACTAGAATAATTCACGAAGTGACCAAAATGAGAATTTGGTGATTTCACATAAATTTTAATTCCAAAATCAATGAATTTAATTAGGAATACGCATAAGGATAAATAGATTTATTCTTTCTCAAACGTTAGTGTGAAATTTGATAATGGTGTTATAAACCGTTTACCCAAAAAATCCAGAAAAGCTGAGTCCGCTTAAACTCTCCTCGTTCTAGCTCTCAGTTACCCCTCTTAAGGCTACAAAAGAATTCCAGCTACAGAAAAAATATGGTATATTAAACGAAAACTGAAAAATTCCCTTTGTGACTCGCGAAAAACCAAGCGTGGCTTTGGATAGCCACAATGACAGCAATGGGTCCCTTCTGTAAAGATGGCGACGTGTAAAATAGATACAGTGCTGCTCCTTTGAGAGGGACAAAGTGTACTAAATTTAGAGTTTCCATGTCCTATTCAACTGCACCCCCCGTTCTTGACCATTAAATCGTATTTTACGGAGTAAATCTAGTAGTGAAGTAGCCAACGATAGCCTATCGATACCTGAGGGGTCGTAGGTTCGTTGTGTTACACACGTAGGTCGGTAATGTAAATAAATATACTACTGATAGCAAAACAGATTACCCAACAACAAGAAACAAATAACAATAAGCACAAAATAAATGAGGTTACCAATTTTACTCGGACTCATTGATTGGGCGTGAGGATATCTGCAAGAGGAAGGAATTGTGTCACGTCTATGGCAATACCTCAGCTGGCACAACATCTTGCCATTGTCCCATCCATCACTGGATCACAACTGAAAAACACAGTTTTGTATTTATTAGAACAGACCAATCATGAAATTGGCCGATCCGATACCGATCCGATTGCTGAAAAAAACGATCTCGATACCGATATTAAAATTATGTTTGCATGGGCCACACCTAAAATGGCCTAGATAATTGAGTAGGGCTAGGCCTTTGTCACCAAAAATTTTTTGGCTCGGGGCCTAGATAGGCCCTACCCGTTCTTGTTAATAGGAAAACGCTTAAGTCCCCGCCGCATGGGATGAGAGTTAATTGGTCGTTGGGCTGCCATGTGTTGCGGATTTTTCTGTTGTTCTGTGAAAAAAATATTACTTAGCAAGAATTTGTTTTAAAATTCAATTAAATTAAATATTTTTTATATAATCGTAGTTTAAAAAAAAGAAAAAAATCGTAAAATGCGATTTTCATAAGAAATAATGTGGAGTGTTTCGATTGCGCTCAAATTTTACACGAATTATTTATTCATAAAAATTAAGGTTCTGTGAAAAAAATCATTACAATAGGATAAGGAAATGTAAGGCATAGTCAAAGAATTGTTAAAAAAAGAAAAAAACTGTAATATTAGATTTCATGAGAAATAATTTTCGATGACGCTCAATTCACAGCAATATCTTAATTCATGAAATTAAGGTTCTGTGAAAAATCGGATTAGGCATGTAGGTGTTATAAGTCGAAGAAAATTCTTTAAAAAAAAAAATCGTAAAATTGCGATTTCATGAGCAAATAATTTTGATGCGCTCAAAAACGTGTAGTTCTAAGTCAGAATTCGAAGGCTCCATAAAATTTCATGTCAATTTGGGTATGGTTTAGCCGGAATCGTATTAACAAACACAACAATAAGACATACAGAAAAAGAAAAAAAAAAAACATTCTGTATTTTTTCTCCAGTGTAGTGAAATGGATCTTTTGCTTCCCCTCATCCAAATTATTTAGTTTTAGGCCTAGGTCTAGGCTAGGAGGTCGCACGCTACTTCTAGAGCCCGGCCCGGGCCCGGAATTCAGGCCAGAGCGCGGCGGGCCCGTATTTAACTAGCTTATCAAGCCCGGGCCCGGCCCGGCCCGCATAAGTGTAAGTTAGGCCCGTTACAGCCCGTTCAGAGGTTAAACTCAAAGCAACAGCATGTGGATTTTTTAGTTTTACTCCTTTTTACCAGGGATTATGAATGAACGTGACGGTGGGGATGGAAAAGTACTATTTACGAGAACAAACAACGTTTTGAATTGGTCGAAGTAACCTTTGCTATGATCGCAATCGCAAATACCGATTTCAAATTACATCATGAAGCCCATAAAAAGCCGTCTCATTCGGTGAAAAAGCAGCCAGGTCCGTTGCAGACCTCTAGTCTAGGCTACATTTAGACCTTTCGATCGAGACATGTTTTAAACCCATCATGGCAGGCCCTAGGTTGGGTTCCAAGGTTAGGCCTGAACAAAACAGCACTTTCATAGGAAGAAGAGGACATTACAGGCAAAAGCCTAACATGACACACACGCTGCTAGCTACAGAGGAGTTCCACACTGAGTCACCATCAGGTTTTCACAACAATGCCATTTATTAGCCATAAAAAACATAGCTACATAATAACATTAATAGGCTCTGGTTTTATTAGTGGAATTATGAATTTAAATTCGGCCAACCTGTAACAAAATCTATAGCAGTCGATGATGATGTAAGCTGATGGTAAATTCTCATCCAGTCCCATTTATTACTGCCATAGAGTTCCAAGCTTGCTGGTATTATCTGGTGGTGAACAGTCTTCAGTCATGGTTTAAATTTTCCCACTCAAAGAATGCTTTAAAGGTGTCACAGAATCTCTTGTTTACTAAAACACTTATGTGATTTAAAAAGAGTGTTTTAACTTAGTAACTCAAAAAGCCTTGAATGTAAATAGCTCAGAAGTTCAGGCTGCGTCCAATGTGATGTGACATCTAGCACTACCGACTCCAAAAAGGATTAAGAAATCCCACCAACGTTATCTACGACAAAACAATAACCTGCGCGTTCACATTGATTTAAACGTTGGTTCCATTATGCAAATTTGAGTTAAAAAATCTTTTCACTTAGAATAAATTCACGAAGTTGACCAAAATGAGTAAATTTGGTGATTTCACTAAATTTTAATTCAAATCAATGAATTAATTTAGGAATACGCATAATGGATAACATAGATTTATTCTTTATAAACGTTAGTGTGAAATTTGATAATGGTGTTATAAACCGTTTACCCAAAAAATCCAGAAAGCTGAGCGCTTAAACTCGCCTCCGTTCTAGCCTCAGTATACCCTCTTAAGGCTACAAAAGAATTCCACGCTACATGAAAAATATGGTATTTTAAACGAAAACTGAAAATTCCCTTTGTGGACTTCGCGTAAAACCAAGCGTGGCTTTGGATAGAACACAATGACAGCAATGGCGTCTCCTTCTTTAAAGATGGCGACGTGTAAAATAGCTACAGTGCTGCTCCTTTGAGAGGCAAAGTGTACTAAATTTAGAGTTTCCATTGTCCTATTCAACTTGCACCCCCCTGTTCTTGACCATTAAATCGTATTTTACGGAGTAAATCTATTTAGTGAAGTAGCCAACGAGAGCCTATCGATTACCTGAGGGGTCGTAGGTTCGTTGTGTTACACACTGTAGTAGGTTAATAAATAAACTACTACTACTGATTAGCAACCGATAACCAACCAGAAACAAATAACAATAAGCACAAAATAAATGTAGGTACCAATTCTTACTCGACTTCATATTGATTGGGCGTGATGATATCTGCAAGAGGAAGAATTGTGTCCCGATATATTGGCAATAACTCAGCTGGCACATACATCTTTCCATTGTCCCCCATCACTGGATCACAAACTGAAAACCACAGTTTTGTATTTATTAGAGACAGACCAATTCATGAAATTTGCCGATCCGATTGCCGATTCCGATTGCTGCAAAAAACGATCCGATTACCGATTATTAAAATTATGTTTATGCATGGGCCACACCTAAAATAGGCCCTAGATAATTGAGTAGGGCTAGGCCTTTGTCCACCAAATTTTTTGTGCTAGGGGCCTAGGCTAGGCCCTACCAGTTCTTGTTACTAGGAAAACGCTTAAGTCCCGCCGCATTGTTGGATGAGCGTAATTGGTGCGTTGGGCTGCAATGTGTTATGCGGATTTTCTGTTGTTCTGTGACAAAATTATTACTAAGTCGAAGAATTTTTTTTAAATTAAATTAAATTTTATTTTTATTTTTTATTAATCGTAATTAAAAAATAAATAAAACAAATCGTAAAAATTGCAATTTTCATAAGAAATAATTATTCGATTGCGCTCAAATTTACACGAATATCTTAATTCATGAAATTAAGGTTCTGTGAAAAAATCGGATTAGGCATTTAGGTGTTATAAGTCGAAGACATTTTTAAAAAAAAAAAAACTGTAAAATTGCGATTTTCATAAGAAATAATTTTCCGATTGCGCTCAAAAACGTGGCAGTTCTAAGTTCAGAGATTTCGAAGGCCTCCATAAAATTTCATCGCAGTTGGAGTATTGGTTTAGCCGGAATCGTATTAACAAACACACAATAATACATACAGAAAAAAAAGAAGAAAAAAAAAACGTTCCGGTTTTTTTTCTCCAGTGTAGTGAAATGGAATCTTTGCTTCGCTCATCCAAATATTTAGTTTAGGCCCTAGGTCTAGGCTAGAGGTCTGCACGGGCCTACTTCTAGAAGCCCGGCCCGGGCCCGGAATTTCAGGCCCGAGCCCGACCCGGGCCCGTATTTAACTAGCTTATCAAAGCCCGGGCCCGGCCCGGGCCCACCATAAGTGTAAGTAGGCCCGTTACAGCCCGTTCAGAGGTTAAACTCAAAGCAACAGCATGTGGATTTTTTAGTTTTTACTCCTTTTTACCATGGGATATATGAATGAACGTCACGGTGGGGATGGAAAGTACTATTACGAGAAACAAAACGTTTTGAAATTTTGGTCGAAGAACATTTCTATGATCGCAATCGCAAATACCGATTTCAAATTACATCATGAAGGCCCAAAAAAAGCCCGTCTCATTCGGTGAAAAGCAGGCCCGGGCCCGTGCAGACCTCTAGTCTAGGCTACATTTAGACCTTTTCAGATCGAGACATGTTTTTAAACCCATCATGGCAGGCTCCTAGGTTGGTTTCAAGGTAGGCCTGTAACAAAACAGCACTTCCATAGGAGAAGAGACATACAGGCAAAAGCCTAACATACACACACGCAGCTAGCTACAGAGAGTCCACACTTGAGTCACCATCAGGTTTTCACACAATGCCATTTATTATCCATGAAACACATAATATTATCTTACATATAAAATAATAGGCTCTGGTTTTATTTATGGAATTATGAATTTAAATGCCAACCTTGTATACAAATCTCTAGCAGTCGATGATGTGTAGCTGATGAGGTAAATTCTTCATCCAGTCCCATTTATTACTTCCATAGAGTTCCAAGCTTGCCTGGTATATCTCGTGGTGAACAGTCTTCAGTCATGGTTAATTTTATTCAAAGAATGCTTTAAAGGTGTCACAGAATCTCTTTGTTTACTTAAAACACTTATGTTGATTTAAAAAGCTTTGTTTCACTTTAGTAACTCAAAAGCCTTGAATGATAAATTAGCTTCAGAAGTTCAGGCTGCGTTCCAATGTGATTGTGACCTGCTAGCCACTACCGACTACCCACTAGCCTGCTAACTGCTACCTACTTTACACCTTTGGGCATACACTTTTGAAGCCTACCTACTATGGCTACTCACAGCTTCCTAACCCTAACAATAAACATAAACAATAAACAAACCCTAACCCCACTTTTTACCTGAAACCATAGAAAAGAATGCGTGACTGGATGTAAGTATTTGTATTTGCTGATATAATCAATTTTATTATAGTAATATCATCAATTCATTACACTTTAACTCCATAAGTAGCTTCTAGTTGTAGGTTTGTGGCTGCGAAATAACTGACCGCCATTTTGCTAGGACGCTAGTAGGCTTCGTAGTGTACACTTTCGCCTGCTGTCTGCTATCTGCTAGCCTGCTAGCCAAATCGGAGCTTTGGTCGCCTGCTAGTCACTTCACTTCCGGTAAATGAGTCCACTACGCAGTAGACTAGGGTAAAAATGGTGGATTGCTACATTCCCAAAACCTGCTTCTCAAACTAATATTTTTAATAAAATTATATTTCCCAATAATCCATTTCACAGCAGATCACAATAACAACCAAAGCACTCAAACTCCAGTGAAGACAACAAAGAAAAAAGACTATCACCGCACACCGGATCATTATTTAATAATACGTACATATAAGTTTAACACAATGACATAATATAAGCTAAGCGCTAGACACACAGTATAGCCGTGGGGAGCATAACAATTTGAACCTGTCTTGAGTAGGGAAAAACCCACCGCCGTCTAAATGTATCGTACCCTTAAATTTAACAGCCTTTGTGTTAACAAGCGGTGTAAAATCAAAACCGCAAGATGGCGATTTCTCGTTATTATTGACAGTCTTTCTTCCTCAAATCTCTCAGTTACTCCGATTTCCGAACAAAGCAATTCAAGTTGGTGGACTATCATACTATTGTGTATCTGCATTAGGCTTTTAGTAATCAAAACTAGTTATTTGTGCGGAATATGTGTCTGAACAAGGTCGTGCAGGTCTAGGGTTGCCTAGGAGAGGCCTAGGGCTTGTCAAACGTGTAATGTTAGCATTAATTGAATGTAGTTCTATAGCCTAATGGAACTAAAGGCTTACACTGTTGTATTATAAATAATTTTCTTTATCTGGGCCTAGGCCCGGGACGGTTTCTGGTTTTTTTTTATTAAAGTAATGACAATTTTTCTCGTTTCACACATAGAAGCAAAATTTAAAATGTCCGCCATTTGTTTACGTATTTGTTTATCCCCGCGACGTTCAAATAATCCACTGCATCTTAGTTCATTCAACTAGATGAAGTATCTATGTTGCAGTGAAGTGATTTTTCCCTACTAGAGAGGCTTCAAATTGTTACGCTAGCGCTCGGGGGGAAGGATAGCTGAGACTGAGCGTCTAGCGCTTTGCTACGCAAAGTTTATATTTATGTCATTGGTTTAACATAAAATAAAGTGTCTTCTGGATACTTAGTACACAAAGTCATCTATCATCAAATTTACTGAGCTAAAGAGGGTAGCACATTACAGGCCTAGGCCCAGTTTCTCGTCAATTTTGTCCCCAAGCCCAAAGATGCTGCTTTGCCTCACCCTAGGCCCTAGGCTAAGCAGAGTTGTATGATACCGATCGGCGTATACACTAGACTAGGCCGAAGCCTAGGACCAAACATGATCTAGGCATATAACATACTTTAACTGGGGGCATGACTTGAAGGCTCAGTATCATCGAGAAAAGCTTTTTTATTTAAACCTGAGCCCGGGGCTAGGGGCCTAGGGCTAGCTAGGCCGTTCAAATCCCGTCGTGACCGGCAAGTTGTATCCTAGCCTAGCTAGGCCTAACACCAACCGATTACATAACATAACATAACATTTCATAACGGTTGCAAATGGGCCCTTCCGCCCGGTGGCAACCACTCACTCCCCCCAGACCTAATTACTGTCCCCCCCTAAAAACGATCTAAATTCCCTTAAAGACCCACTACCTACAATATCCCCCGGCAAGTCATTCCATTCCCTAACAGTCCTTTCCATGAAACCATACCGACCCAGATCCGTTCTTACTACTTGACGCTGGAACTTCCATGAATGATCCCCCCTTCCCCTGTAAAGCCCCTCTTGTAGCCTATTGCGGATGTCCCCCCACCCCCTACTTCCCCTAGCCGCCCTGTACATATTGCACAACCTAACCTCCCTTCTTCTTCCCTCTAATGACTCCCACCCCAACTCTCCTAACATTGCAGTGACACTGTCATATACTCTCTCTACATTCCCCTTATCATCCTCTTCCCACCGCCACCGCCTAACCTTTCCCGTAACCCTTCTTGCCGCCCTACGTTGGACTTTCTCTACCTCCAAAACCTCCCCCAACTTATACGGATCCCATGCTGCCGCCCCCATACTACCAAAACACATGCAGCGGATAACGCCACAAACAAACAAACAAACAAATCAACTATGTAACAAAAGTTAAAAAAAACAACAAGCAATAAACCACAATAAAAATTGCACTGTCCACCACCAGACAAAATATACTAGAACACACTTTCAAATGGTCCTCTTTACAATCATTGACATCATTCATGTAGTACTAGTAATGTGATGTCATATACAAATATGTGCTAGAATGCATGCTAAGGTAAAAAATATGTAGGCCTCCACATGTCCAAAATTCAATATAACAATGCATTGTCAAAGTAAGTGAAAGCAATAATAAAAAAAAAAACATTTTCTTTTACAGTTCAACATTTTATGTGTGAGGAGTTTGCTTTTGTAATAAAATTAGAACTGTAATACAACCGAATGCAACTAAATGTCAATTAAACGGTCCACCTGAATGTGATGGAAAGTCTCACCGTTAACGAGACTGGGATTCAGTTCTCGTAAATGTTTCACGAGCGCAGCGATCCGGGAGAGAAACGACGGAGATCCGACATAGCCCTGTCAACAGGTGGGTGTAGTGGTCCAGGCCATTGTGTTTCAGTCCCGTGGCCAGGTCGTCTGGAAGATGGGATCAGAGACAGTCACAACATGGCCAATCAAGCACACATAATAAAGAAAATAAATTGTATTTAGAGTCTACCCACTCAGTTATATAAACTGATTTTCAGCGGGGGACAGTAAATCAAAGCGACCAAATTCAATCAAGAGATTTCACATCAAGAGAATTCTTCTACTTTGGCAAAGAAAAAACAAGTTAGGTAGGCTCGCCGATTATTTGTGTGTGCGAGACATGGCTCAGCTCAGATGTTGGTGACGCCGAAATCTTTCCAAATTTGGATACGTAATTTTTAGGCGAGACCGAAAAACTCGACGAGGCGGTGGTGTACTCATTGCAATAAAGCCCTACCTAAATCCAGTCCGCGCTTCTCAACTCGAACTGACGCAGAATGTTTGTGGATAGAGTTCACATACAAAAGAAAACAATACCTGCTAGCGTCCGCATATCGAGCACCGAATTCTTCTGAGGACATGAACAGTTCACTAATCACTTCGCTAAATAACACATCTGACATTTCAAACAAATACGAAGCTATTTTAATTTGCGGTGATTTCAACATTGATGTATCCTGGTCTCATATTCCTAAGGCAAGCAACCCCCTCTCCGAATCATTCCTATCCTGTTTCTACGATTTATTCCTCTCGCAATTCTTCACGTAATCCACACACATAACCAATTCAACTCTCTCCATTTTAGACATCCTTTTTTGCAATAATCCTTCACTTATTTCAAAAGTTGAAGTCATTCATGGTGTGAGTGATCATTTAGCAATAGCGGCCACTCTCAAAGTCAAAATTCAAAAGTCCTAAAAAAACATCTGTGCGGAGGTGCTCAATTATAACAAAGCCAACTGGGATCTGTTATCGAACCTGTTCGTGGAACACCTCCCACGCGAATTTAACTATTGGAACACCGAACTGGCATGGAGAAAGTGGACGGCCAATATTCTGGTCCTGTGTCAAGTCAGCAATCCCAAAAGTGAAAATAAATTCCAAAAGAAGACCACCCTGGATCACAAACGTTCTAATCAAAGACCTACGACGCCGCGACTCTTTGTTCCGTAAATGGAAGAAGTCTCCTTCAGATGAGCGGGGAAACACAGTACAAAAAGTTTAGGAACTTGGTCAAGGCGAAGGTGCGCAAGGCTCACGACGAATACGTGTGGCATTTAGGTAATGATCCCAAAAAACTCTGGAAATATATCCACAGCAGACAGGGAAGTTTGGCACCCGATCACTACATGTCCAAGGGCGCAAAACTCTCAGACCCTGTGGATATAGCGAACGCATTTAACACAAAATTCCGTGATAATTACTCTCCACGAGAAAAATCTACTTCGCCAAAATTCTCTCCCAACATTCTCGGTCGCACAACATCTATTACCGACTTCCATTTCCATGAAGGGGGAAGTTCGAAATTTTTTACGTAAGATCCGACCTAACGCCGCTCCGGGACCAGACCAAATACCAGGTCGAATCCTACATCAGTGTGCCGAGGCGCTAGCTCCATCTCTGTGCAGTATTTTCAACCTATCGGCGTCAACAGCAATTTGTACCGGAAGTATGGAAAAGCAACGTGGTTCCTGTTTTCAAGAAAGGTGATAGGAGTAAAATAGACAACTCCCGACCCATATTTTTGACTTCGTTAGTGTGTTAAAGTGATGGGGAAATTGGTTACTAAGCGTTTATTCAATCTTTTTAAAACAAATAATCTGATTAATTCAAATCAACATGGCTTCATCCCTAAGAGATCGTGCGTTACACTCCTGACTGAAGTGATTGACCAGTGGCTGAATTCGCTCGAGACGTCTTCTGTGAAACAGGTAGATTGCATAGCTTTAGATTGGCTAAAGCATTTGCCCAAATTCCCCATAAAAGATTGTTAGCAAAATTAAAGGGGTCAAAGTAAAGCTAGGCCTTAGGCTGGATCCAATCGTTTCTATCTCACAGGAGCAATGGGTTATCTTAATGGTTCCCAATCAGCCCCCTGTGGAAGTCACTTCAGGGGTGCCTCAAGGTTCTGTTATGGCCCCTTCTGTTCGCATATTCTTTTGGACTACCTCAACATGTGATTTCCCCAAGTAGCCCAGTATGCAGATGATACTACCTTGTTTAGACCGATTTCAGGGATAGATGATGTAAATTCACTACAGGCTGACTTATCTGCACTTGAAAAATGGTGTCCCTTTGAATAGTATGCACCTGAACGCCAGCAAATCACAATATATTAGATTTTCTAATCCAAATCTCCGATTCTGTCTAACTATGTCATTTCAGGAAACTTTCTAAATCAAGAAAAAAGCATAAAACTGTTAGGGATAACCATCTCATCAGACCTTAAGTGGGATCAACACACAGATAGTGTTTAGATAGGGCCTCTAAGCTACTAGGCTTTGTCAACCGTAACCTTAAGAAAAGTAGAGCCCAACACAATAAGGACAGCATATCTCTCTCTAATTAGACCTATCATTACTTACGGCTTACCTGCTTGGCACCCTACATCTCAAATAAATAGCACAAACTAGAAGTAATTCAGAATCGCGCAAATAAGATAATTTTAAGGAAGAACAAATTACTCAGATAGTGCGACTGAGCGTCTAACTCGATGTAACCTCCCCTCAATTAAAAATTATTGTAAACAAACTGACCTCATTTTACTGAGGAACATGTTAACTGTGAAACAGACCTCAACCCGTACAAAAAGAAATTTCAATTCACCCTAGACAAATCAATCGCCAGAACACAGGTGTCATTCTCAAACCTTCCCCGTGCTAGAACTTCAATGTATCAAAATGGTTTCTACAACCGTGCAGTCACCTATGGAACACAATACCCCTGGAAGTGAAAAATGATAGTAATTTTAAGAATACGATAAAACTTTATTTCAGTGATTCAAATGTAACATCAGACTGGTTTTAATCCGCATTAGTTGACCTACTTTTTTTATTTTTCACAGCTGTTTTTTTGATTATTAATTAGTGTAGGGTTGTATCTACCAATCTAGCCAAAATAATGCCATTTTGTCATTTTATCATTAGGCCCTAAGTGTAGCGAATGTCTCCTATTTTATTGAAACGTAGTTCTGACTTTTGATTCTATTGTATTTCTCTATTTCAATGTAACGTAGTATTGTTTTATGATTAGTAATATCTTAATAGTTTTTAGTTTTAAGTATCAAGCGCTCACAGAAGTGAAACAGGCATGCCATGCTATGGGGCTCTGCCCTATCTGTTTCTCTTCTACAACCATGCTGGTATTCTCGTTACTTTACTGTTAAATGTACATTGTTCATACATTTGTAACCTTGTATACATGAGAATATCATGTGGATTGTAAAAATAAATAATAATAATAATAATATTATTTTTTAATGCCTTTTAGTTGTATTGAAATTTTGAGCATGTAAAAATATGACCAAATGGTAGGCATGTTTTTTTAAAATTGAAGACCTACAATGAAAAAAATGCAACAATTTGTCATTGCACAACTGACAATTATTGAAAAGCTTTGGAATTGAACAAGATGGGGTAGACTCTCCAAAAGACAAAACACAGAATCTTTCCTTATGGCAGCAATACCAGTCTGGAAGAAATAGATCAATTCACTGCCGCACTCGTGCATCAGTCAACGGAGATACAAACCAGTGTGTGCGTGGTGCATGGCAAGACTAAAGCCCTTCTAAGCTGCAAGACTCTGTAGCCCTAGGCTTAATATCTTTCATGTGTGCTATAGGAAATAATAAGCCTAATCTTGTTGAAAAAATATAAAAAAAGCAGTTCCCCGAGTTGTTCACTGAATAGGCAAACTAAAATTCTCGAATTCAGTTACACATTGACCCTGTGTTTCCTTAGTAGCCCAGAAACATCATCGGAGTTCCATTCATGTTGCGGAAAGTGGTTGAAGCAGAAATCAGAGACTCCGAAGAGGCAGATAATCATCAGACCAGTTGACGGTCCTACCTCTTTGGTTTCACCGTGGTAATTGTCCAAACAACACAACCCAAGGAAGCAGTTAGACTGTGCGTAGATATGCGTCTACCGAACCAAGCCAAATCAAGAAGCTAAGACATGTGACGCCCACTTATTGAAGACCGATTTCTTCATTAAATGGATCGCACTTACTTTCTCAAAACTGGACCTTAAATGGGATGGATAACCATCGAGCTGAGCTTAATCCTAATCTCATTCAATTACTACAATTCTCAACCAAGTCGGACTCAGACGTTACAAGCGTCTAAACTATCGGATCAACTCGTGGCAGCTGAATACTATCCTTGATGAAATTAGACAGACAGTCGCAAACATTGACAACGTCCATGGAACGTCAGCGATGATATCTAGTGTATGTCGGTAAAAACTGAGATGAACATGACCAGCTCTGCTACAAGTGTTTACGCCCCTGTCAACAGTTGTTTTAACTCTGAACAAAACAAGTGCCAGTTTTGCACAACAGAGCTGAAACTTCTTTGGCCATATCTTCTCGCTTAAAGGACTACAAGTTGAGTTGACCCATCAAAGATATCAGCTTTCTCTCACTCTTGCGGAACCCAACAACCCAACAAGGTTCAAAGTCTGGACAGATCGTGCCTGATCGTGATCTAGCATAGAAAACGAACCGTTACGCGAGATAACTGAACATGGACGTGGACTGGTTATGGGAAAACACACCAGTCGCGTTTTGACAACCTTAAACAAATGCTTGCATCCCACCAAAGCATTAGCGACTATGACATAAACGAGAAGTTCCACATCATGATTGGCGTAGGACCAAACGACTGGGAGCTATCCTTCAACAATGCAAAGAACAAGGTGAACCAGTAAACGTCGTAGTATATGTCTAGCCGTGCACTAACAAAAGGTTGAAGAACGTTTATTTCCCACTTGAAAAAGAAACATTAGCCGCTGTATGGGCAGTAGAACACTTTCGTCTCTACGTATCAGGAACCAAGTTTACTCTGCACACCGACTCGCAACCGCTAGTATCTCTCTTGAATAATCCTTAGTCAAACCCATCCGCACGCCCCTCCGTATGCAGGCATACAACTTTCAAACAGTTCATCAAGTTGGAAAACTCAACCCCTCCGATTACATGTCAATGCACCCCTTGCCATTCCAGAAAACGGGATCCAGAACAGAAAGCGTTCAGATGAGTTATGTAACTTCTCGACACAAACATCTTTGCCCAAAAGCTATGACCGTTGAACGAAGTTTGCTACGGAACTGACACAAGGATAATACTGCAGTTCCTCGCCAACGCATCTTCAAACCCAACCACCGAAAAGTCTCGTCTCTGGGGGGTGGCCAATGACTGGAGCCATATCACCTCTAAAAAGAGCTAACTGTGGGAAGACAAAATCATTCTTGAGGATCCAAATTGTGTTACTACTTCCCTACAATATATTTTTTAGATTGTCTATGTAAAATGGTACTTGTGCTGTACGGACTCTTATATACAGTAAAATAAATAAATAAAGCAATCGAACTTGCCCACAAGGTCACCGCGGATTTGTGAAAACCAAACAGCGTACTTTAGAGAAAAGGTTTTGGGTTCCCAGAACAGAAGCAAAGTCGACCAAGCGGCTAAAAACACTGTGTACCTTGTCCTTAATTCACCAATGAAAAGTTCTCGTGGAGGTCCAATACAACCAACAAAGTTACCTACACCCGTGGGAAAATCTCGCAAATTGACTTCGATGGACCTACCCAAACGGTATGCACTTGGCTGTTAGTAACAAACGATACTCAGATACCCTTTTTGTCGAGCCGTAGTCTCTTCAACCAGCTCGAAACAGCTGATTCCTGTTATTGGACAGACTCTTCTGTCTTTCGGTTTGCCACTTCAGATTAAAACTGATATAGCCCTCCGTTCAACGGTGTGAATTTTCACCAATTCGTGCCGATCTCAGAATACAGCATCATCGAGTGACACCGCTATGGCCTGAAGCCAACGAAGGCAGTTCGTGCAAGTAGTGCTCTCTAAGAAAAACGGTACAAGCTGCTTATATAGAAAAAAGCATGTCCAATCAGAAATCAACACAATATCTGATGACTATCGTGCTACTCCTCACTCTACTACTCACCAAAGACACCTCGTTCGATAGACTTCTTATCGGGAGAAACATAAACACAATCTTTACAAAGTGTCAGACAAGCGGTACAAATTTAAGTGGAGACAAAGACTGAAAGCAGAAAAACCTAAATCCAAATTGTATGCCGACAAGAGAACGACACATTCAAAGAACATCAATTCGAGAGAGGGATGATAGTTGTCCAGCAAACAACAGAAGCAAAACAACACTGACGCCATCGTTACAACCCTGATGAGGCTGATCTCCCTGACAAATAACTGATTCCAAGTGTCCCGATAGTCGAACAAAGAGGAAAACAACAAGTCAAAGAGACTGCCTCCATTCAAGCGTTCAACGCCCAGGCGACTTCCAATCCGAACGCCAAACAAAATCAATGCTTGAAGTATACTATACCACGAAGATGGGGTCGTCACGCCTGCCTTCTCCCAATCCTGTGTGGTATGTTTTCCACAAAACCTACCGTCTGATGTCATCAACATTATTCCACCTGCTGAGCCCCCCAGGCAGGGTAGCTGACAATGCAGAAAGTGCCGACATGGACTACTCGGTAGCAGAAGATCTTTCTGAGGAACCAATGGTATAAGAACGGTCCAGAACGTACGCAACCCAGGAGGAAATCAGAAAACCTTTCACATCTCCTTGATTTTTGTTTGATGAGCGAGCATTGGAGCATTGGGACTTCATTTCACTGACCCCTCAAAAAAAATTTAGCTCCATGTTTTGTTTTTTTTTCTGTCTGTTTCCTCTCTGATCTAACCATAGCAAACGGCAAGTGCGATCTTGATGAAAATTGAAGGGGACCTTCGAAATCTCGGAAACTTAGACCTCCACGTTTTGGGGTACAATCGAAGAGATATTTTCTCTACGAATATTGTACTTTTACAATTTTTTTTTCCATTTTAGTGCGATATTTTCGTGCCATTTGTCGTTCCTGACCAAATGGTGGGCTACAAAGTTCATATTTTACATGAGCATAAGGTTATGGTTATGTATTGCCTTTTGAAATTAAAAAGTTGAAAGTTAGCCAGAATCCCATAGAATAAGGGTTTTAAATGTGAGTTTTGTTTAGGTATATAATAACAATATCAAGTAACAATAGAAATTAGACCAACAATACACCTACATGCGTTCAAAGTACACTTGTCAAAAGTAAAGAGATCCCACGCAAACTAAAATATTTCAAAAAAGCTCATCTCAACCGACTAAAAAAAAGCGTTTGCGAAGTTTCCTAGTCACAACAATTGAGCGGCGTCTCCACTTGACTCTTATGGCTCGAATGTCCTATTTTTTTTTTCTGTTGGCCTACTGCTTTGGTACAGGTTGCATCCGGTTTCTTCTCTGATCGTCCGAAATTTGCACACATGTAAACCACCTATGCGGGTTTGCTGTATAGTTTTTGAACAAAAATCCGATCGTTGGTTATAAAAAATAGAAAATAAATAAAATGTTTCCGATCGTTATGACAATTTTGTGCAGGGGTCAATAATACAACATTCTCTCCTATTTTACAAATTTTCAGCTAAATCGGTCAAGACTTAAGACTTTTGGTATGTACATTATGGAATGTCGTACTCGGTCATGTTGCACGTACCCCGGAGCTCGACTCACAACGCGACGGGACTTTAGCGTTTTCCTAGTTATATAACGAAAAGTTAAATCATTATCTTTATTACCTCAGCTTTTTCTTAATTAGGACCTTACTTACCTATTAATATTACAAAAGTCTAATCATTATCCATTAATAGTTTAACGCTTTTTTCTTTCACTAAAGTCCTTACTTACATATTATTAATCCATCTTATATCTTTTTTAATAAAACTTGTATCTTATTATCCAAGGAGGGAGGAATGTGGTGGTCCACTTCACCCATTCAATTCCCACTATTATCCACCGCCATGCTAATCTCATGCCTGCCACTTCCAACCGGATGGACAGAAGAAGTATTGTAATGATGATGGCTGCTGTTAAGTAATAAATGACAGAATATCCAAACATAATCCCTAATGCATTTGTTTATTAAAACCCGAAGCAAATCCACAACACCTTTTTTTGAGGATTTATGACTCTTATTAACACGGTAAACCACTACCCTAAGTACTCCTCATTCCAGACTCTAGATTAGAGACGTTTCCCAGGTTACAAGTATAATAATTAGTGTCCCCTGGAAAAACTACCCCCCACAATCACATCTACTCCGGCATTAACATCCATGCTTACGGGGTGGCATCCGCTAAACTTGACAATATAGTGGTAATTTAGTGTGGTACTTTGTGTCAAGTTTATTTTTATGGTATTTTTTTATGATATTTAAATGCATATGCAAGAACACAATTAAGATAGAGCTGCCTTATATCCATAACTTGTGTATCATTGAAAAACTGAGTTAGTTGGATATCTTATTTAAGGGATGTATTTTTTGGGTTGGGCCAAAGGTTTGAGGTGGTAGTCACGAAGTGCATCCAATCCAAGTTAGTGGGCCAAGATGTCTATCATAATGGCAAATTAGTGCACAGAGTGAAACTAACGTTAAAAATTTGGGCACATTTACTAATTCGGGTACGGGGATTTCAAAATAAATGGCTCCAAGATGAGAAATAAATACTTTCCAGAGTAATTAGCATAATTAGCATGATTAGTAAAAAAATGCATTGTAGTGTGATAACATAAAAAATATGGTCGTGTATGGAATGAAAGAAAAGGATTTAATAAACACAACTTACATTAACAGAAAAACCCTAAGTTATTAACAACCGTTGATTTAATTAATCAATTAATTTAAACAAAATGATAAATTTGGTTCAATTCACCATAACAATGGATTTTGGCACCACCACGGCGTAAATGAAGCATATCAAAAGTATTTGTTTTAAAAGGTTTCACTATTTTGATAATTTCACAATTTAATTAATAATCAAATTTATTAATTAATTTCATTGAATCTTATTTCTCATTTGACTATCGTGTAACATATCAAACTTTAGCTCACATTGCACGATAATTTACAAAAACAAAAATTTGATGTTAGCACTTTTGCCCTGGCAATAAAATATGGGCCTAGTTATAATCAATTATTTGCACCCCATTAGAAATAACAGCAATTTTGTAGTGAACGAGAATGCATATTATTATATTATTATTATTATTATTATTATCATTATTATTATTATTATTTTATTATTTATTTATTTATCCCAGAACAGTTTTACAACCAGTAATACTAGGATATAATAAAAACACAGAACATCAACAATATAACAAACCTGAAACAGAAAATACACATAGGACCTACAGTTAATAATATAAGACACATTTGCCCTACAAAAAAACAACACTTTTTTAAAAGTGAAATTTGAGTCATTAAAAAGATCTAAATCAAAGTCATTTTACTGCCTGAAAGGTTATAAAATTTGGGCAGCACTCAAGCAAATAAGAGTATTATACAAATTTAATCCTAGCCTTAGGAGGATAAAAAAACTAGGGAAACGCCCCAAAATCGTTGTTTAAACGAGTGAGTGAGCCATGTGTTAAGTACCCGATTACATTACTTTTTTTCCCCTACCTTGGGCCTACCTAGCCTATCATAGGCTAGAGAGGCGCATTATGACCTTACAGTTGACGCGCCCGTCCCGTATACCAACTAAAAATTTAAAAAAATATTATTTATACGAATATAATTATCAAAAATTAAATGCAAATGTTCCCGGTTACTCCACCACATGACTCGCTCACTCGTCTCACTACGACTTTGGCGTTTCCCTATAGTCTAGTTGGCTAAGGCGCCCTTGTAGCCGAAATGTGAAAGAAGTGAGTTTCAATTCCCTGGTCGGGAAAGATTTTGTAATTCTAGATTGTATTTCAAAAATAATTGGAACATGATTTGAAATGCATAATATAACGCAGTGTTGTCCATCATCTGTGGCAATAGGGCCTACTATGGTAAACATAGGGCCCGTACGAAATACGTGAAAATATTGCAAGGTTTACTCAATCTACGAGCGAATTTTGTGGGTACCTTGACGTGCAACATTCGACAGACCTTTCATGGGCACGGCATTCACGGCCAGGCGAATAATAAACAAAAAATATATTTTCAAAATCTAAAACATTGTACCCGATTACATTACTTTTTTTCCCCCTACCTTAGGCCTACCTAGCCTATCATAGGTAGAGAGGCGCATATGACCTTACAGTTGAGCGCCCGTCCCGTATGCCCAAACCCAAACTTAAAAAACTATTTTTTATACGAATATGATTATAAAAAATTAAAGATAGTTCCCGGGTACTCACCACTGACTCTCCAATCGTCTAAAAATACGATTTGGGTTTTCCCCCGGTTAGTTGGGTAAAAACGCCCGCTACCTCACTGTTCAATAAGTATGTCTTGCCCTACGAAACAGGCCTTTAAAAGTAATTAACTGTAAAAAAAAAAAAAAAAAAAAAAAAACATGGAAATCGACCCTTTGGTTAAAATCTTTTTAAAAACACCGGGGCACATCTGCCTCCTACCACAGGGACTGTAAGCGAAAAAGTCCACACATAATTGTTCTAATTCCCTTTCTGTGGTACACAAATGTAGATCCTATGATGTACAACCATTTAACAAACCGCTGCTGATCGCTCTAAACTGTCAACTTTTTGTCGGATTGGTGACCAGTAATAACTTGCATACTTCCCTGCGGCCGCAGTAATCCTAAGTATATACGCCCATTGTTTTTTTTTTAGAGGAAAACTAAAAATTCGTTTAACGAAGCCCAGTACTTGAAAGCCCTCCCCCGTATATTGCTGCTGCTCAGGTACACAGTACTTCACTACGCTTTAGTACCTATGTGAGGGGAGAGTTAACAAATAGTAGAATATGTTCTTTTAAACGAAAAATCAGACGTTAACAAAACACCTAGACCTTACACTAAACACCTATTAATGTATCGTTATTGACAGAATATTGAAGTGAATTCGATTTTTTTTAGTCGTAAAGTAATAACAAACATTTTTAAAATTTAAATTCAACTTCCAAGAAGAGCACCAGTCACATAACCTTACAAAGTTCTTGAAGCTGAGCTGTAAACAGTCTTGCAAAGACATCCATTGGGGGTTTTTTTACCTCAATAATCAGTGTGAAATTCTAAAAAGAGGAGGGTTGAATAGCTGGGTCTGGGCAAGCTAAAGCCGCCGAGGCAAATTTGCGTAGGCCCCATTTTGGGGACTGAAACTTGATGGCCTAAAAGAGTTCTAAGCGATTTGTATTCAAACTGACGGTAAATATGCAGCTACAACTGCAGACCACACTGGCTCTCCAGCCAATAGTCTATTTCCGGATTACGGGCCTAATTTGTTTTGTAAGTTTTTTTAAAAGTTTTTCCTGATTGTCAGTGTGCAATTGTCACACCTCACACTGTAAAACCCGCCACGGTCACATAAAGGGGTTTAATTATCAAAATTGTTGATGTTTTTGTAAAATGTTAATTTCGTTTGCTGGCATTGTTCTAAAAAAAAAAAAAAAAAAAAAAATTAAGAATTTTGTTGAAAATTTGTAAGTCGCCAGGCTTATCTAGCGCCAGGGAAACCTGCGCCGGGTATTTTTCAACCCCTGATGGGAGGGCTACATATCGAGATCGCAACTCTGAATGTCAGGTACTGGCGAAGGAAGCGGCTGGATCAAATGATCATCTCAGCAGGAGTGACACCACAAGACGGGGCTCACATTTATTGGTAACAATGAATAGAGCAAGATATGCTCACCGGATCATTTTGGGTCAGCTCTCCACATTTGCTCAGAAAAGCATGGGACGAGGGCCTCGAACTAATGATCAGGCCTGTCCCTGAACATTGGATGTAATCAGGGAGACATCCGGCGCAATTTAAATACGGCACACAACATGGTCCTCGAATCTCTCATGCTTAAATTGTTGATTACAAGTCAAGAGACGCGACGTCGACATTTATTTACCGCTGACACAGATTTGTCCCTGGATGTTTGTGCTGACCCCAACCCACTATCCGGGGCTACCAGTGTTGTCCACTCTCTTCGAACAGCTTCCTACCAAACATCCTCGAAATGGGAAGAATTAAAAAGAGAAAATTTCACTTCCCGACGGACTAAGCGACCTTCTCATCCCATTTTGACGACCCCAAATGCATAAACAGAAAACAAATCGTGAAAACTTTTAATGGTCCTGCGGCCTGTACAACAATCCCAGCCTGCTAAAATGGATGGGGTCCCCACCGGAAGTTAGTCGGCTCCTCAAAAAAACAAGAAAGTTCAGCAATGATTTCTCGTGTGGACGAACCCCTTTCCAACTCTGAAGATACGCGGGCATTTTAGACGGGTTTTTGGGCGATTGACTTTAAAAAAGTTGGTGGATGTGTTTTCAGATGAAAATCCTTTGACGAAAAGAGTTAGTGGCGTTAATGTCTCTGTTAGACAAACTGTGATGAAGCCGATGCTGAGCAGTCTGTGTACTTGCGAATGCCATTGCAACAAACATACAGAAACATAATCCAGGGAATTGGGGGCGTGTAAGGGGCGTACATGACACAATCAAGAGAAAAAACCCCTCCAACTGTCAGAAAAGAAAGGTGCCCAAACAAACTCGAAGAACCCTGTCAGCTAAAAAGACTGCTCCCTCTTCTCCAGACACCTCTTTTGGCAAGCCAGCCCAGAGACGGAGATCTGGATGCATTTTTTGCACACGAAAAAAAAGTATCCACCCTCCTTGTCAGAGTTCGATGACTTGCGTAAAGGAAATTAGTCTGATCTAAATGGAGTGTTTAGAGCCCCAGGGAAATCATCTGCCGGCCCACAGTTTTCCACCAGTGACGGCACTCATCGTGGACGGAGCAGCTGCAGTTCATAAGATTCACCTTGGTCAATGTTTAAACGTTTTGAAAATTACTGCAACACAGCTTTTAAAAGTGTACAAAACTTCTTGAAACCGGCTATCAAACGTATCGACCTTGTTTTCGATCTACTTGGACAACAGTTGAAATCTTCCAGTCGCTGCAGGAGAGGAACAGGTGAGTCAGTTATACTCATTATGTTACTTTCCTGAAAAAACACCTATCCCAAAAAATTGGAGTGCATTCCTGAAAGTGTCGGAGAACAAAGAAGAGTTTTTCAAATCTATTATCATCTCGATTGGTTCTGACCGTTCCTGTGAAACAGTAACCCCTAGTCTGCACTATTGAATCAATGTAAATAACAAACAACAAGTCTTTGATTTAAACCATGATTGATCCTGCACCATGAAAAACAGACTGTCGCCTCCTGATACATGTAAAACTTGAAAACAAGTTCCATCACCATAATTCATGATCAGCACTGTAGACTGCGCTGTAGACGTTCTGATCATAGCATTGCAGGTGTTTCGCCAGTTGAATGTTGACCAACTATGGATAGAATTCGGTGTGAGTAAACACAGGAGATATATTCCCCGTCACGAATATTGTACTAGTCTGACATTCTGGCATGCTTTCAGTGGTTGTGATATCGTTTCGTAATTTTCTGGAAGAGGTAAGAAGACGCTGATGGAAGCATGGTCACATTTTGAAGCTGTGACACCAGTCTTCGTTGCTCTATCGAGTTCTCCAGAGGAAGTAACAGACCAGCAACTCTCTATCCTCAAGCATTTTGTGGTCACTCTGTACGATCGTACTTCCCCAGTTCATTCGGTTAATGACAGCAGGAAGCACCTTTTCACGAAAAAAAATCGCAGCTTAGAGAATATCCCGCCAACGAAAGCAGCCTTAAAAAGGGGCAGGGCGAAGAGAGCAGCATATCAAGCAGGTCACATTTGGAAGCAGAGCCTTCAGGAGACACCCATCCTTCCCGATCCAACCGACTGGGGCTGGCGCAACATACACCACTGTGGACTGTCCTTCCAGAGGTAAATATAATATTAGATTACTACATTGGAATGAGCAATATGTCCGGCACCATTTCAATTTGAATAGTTATTAACCTGTCTATCTATATTGCAGGTATCAAAGCAATGCCGAGAACTTGTGAGATGTGGCTGAAAGGTGCGGTGTGGACCAAAATGCTCCTGCGTGAAGGCGTCCCTTAAGTGTACACAACTGTGTATGTGCGATGGACAGTGTTCAAGAGTAAATTAGATTTCAGTAACAAGCATGCACGTTGTGCTTACATTAAAATGTAGTTTTGAAAAGTGTTCGTGACAATGTGAGGTAAATTTTGATATGTTACACAATAGTTTTTAGAGAAAAAATAATACGTAACATAAAATAAATTAATTAATTGATTAATTACAATTAATAATTTATATCATTTAATGATCGAAAAAGTGCACCTAGTAATTAAGTACATTTTACAGGTTTAATTTAGGTCATAAAGTCTTAATGGAGGTAAAAATATCCACTGTTTGGTGAATTACACAAAATTTGATATATTGATTAATTAATTGATTAATTAAAGATAGATTAACACCCCATTACAAATTAAAATGTAGCTTTGTAAAGTGTTCGTGACAATGTGAGGTAAAGTTTGAGACACTCTTTCGGTTAAGAATGGCCAACTTTTCACCACTTGTAAACTGTGTTGTGGGTGTTAAAGGTTTTGAAGTTTTTTTTTTGTTTAAAATAGCGACGTTAAAGGTTTTGAAGGTATTGTTTGTTTTTAGGATTTTTTTATTATGTTTTGTAAGGTTACTTACAGTGAGTGTACGGCTCAGTGGTAGTGCTCAGTTCTCAGCATGAGTGGCCTAAAGGCGCGTCACTCCTCGCTACTCATAACTTACTTTTGTTTATAAAACAGCATGAAATGAAACTTGCGAGTGCATTGTTTCATTACATACAACTAGAAATATAAAATATAAATCATTTACAGTGGTTTTGCGACGTTTTTGAGAGAAAAAAAACAGTGGTGAAAAGTTGGCCATTCTTAACCGAAAGAGTACCAAGTTTGATATGTTACATGATGGTTTTTAAGAGAAAAATTAATAACATAAAATGAATTAAGTAATTGATTAATTACAGTTATTAATTTATATTATTTAATGATCTAAAAAGTGTACCTAGTAAAATAAGTAAATTTAACATGTTTAATTTAGGTCATAGAGCCTTTATGGAGGTATAAATATCCACTGTTTGGTGAATTTTGCAAAATTGTATATATTGATTAATTAATTGATTAATTAGCGCAAGGGGTGTTACAAACTTATTTTTTACTGTAACTTTGAGTAGTGTGCATTAAATTATTTTTTTTTATACCCCACACGACTACATTATTTTAAAGAAAAACACTTTCGATGCATGTTTTTACTAATTACGCTAATTGTGCTAATTACTCTGTTTAGTTATTTATTTCTCATCTTTGAGCCATTTATTTTTTAAACCGTCGTACCCGAATTAGTAAATGTGCCAATTTTCACGTTAGTTTCACTCTGAGCACTAATTTTAGACATCTTGACCCCACTAAGTATACCCAGACCTGGGTAAGTTACTTTTGAAAAGTAATGAAATTACATTACTCATTACTTCAGCCAAAATGTAACTAAATTACTAATTCGTTACTTTTCCAAGAAAGTAATGAAAAATTCGTTACTTTTTATGGAAAAAAGTAGTGAAATTACTTTCAAAAATTACTTTTTAATTAAAAATGTATCTGACGTGCGGACGAGTATGACGCAAGTGCTTTGTCTGCCGATGGCGGGTCTCAGACAGGGTGTTATCCACGCCCACACTTTAAAACCAGTGGAGGCCTATCACAGAGATATTGTAGATATCGACGTATGATGTATAGTAAATTATTGGAAAACGTGGGTGACATCTATCGCGAAATGTTGCATCTACACTACAAGTGTAACCCAAATTTTACTATAGATTTATTGACACATACTTGAATGATTGATGTCAAGTAGATAATTACGTCATCAACGGCGCTCGTCTAGGCGAAGTACCAAAAGTAAACATGGCTAGGGTTTTGAAAAAAAAACTCGGACTCGAAATCTCTCGATCAGACCTACGAATGTCGGAAATGCTGCATGCACATGCACATTGTTCCAGCGGGCGATACTAGAAAGGCAGCAGGCGCACTGGCACAGTGACTGATATTTGATACACAAAGGCCCTGGCCGCGCGGCAAAGGTAACGCGTTACTAATGCCAAATTACAATGATAAAAGTAGTGAAATTACTCTTCCCTTACATTGAGAAAAATGTAATTAAATTACTGGCTCGTTACTGAAAAAAGTAATTTTGTTACAGTACCCGTAACGCGTTACTTTCGTTACGTTACTACCCAGGTCTGAGTATACCATAGTTTAACCTGGACTGAACAAGAGCATGATAAATTGTTTTTAAAGTGGGTAGTTCTAAGATATATCTCAGTTTATGGAATTTATAAAGGGTATACCAAAGTTTTTTGACAACATCCTTAACATGTTCTTTCCATGTTAGAGATTTGTCAATTGTTATGCCAAGATATTTTACATGGTCTACTTTTTTAATAATGTAGCATGTAGAAGATTTTATACATGTATTTTATTTATTTTATTTTTCATTTTATACATGTACATGTACATGTATGTATCCTCCATTTAATATGTATTATGTAGGTCGAACAAAAAAAATAAAGATTAAATTTTAATTTGTAAATGAAAATAGAAAAAACATAAAATTTGCACTTGCAGAACGACCTTTCTATTCAACACTACAATAACTCTAGATATATAACATTAAAAAATTATAAAATTTATTAATTAAGTCAACAAAATTATTTAAATTTGAAACCACTGAACGCCTATGCGTAGACTGGATTGCTCTCTTTGCATGAGAGTTAAAAATTTGCAATGTTGTAGAATTTGTTTTTTACCAAGTTCCTTTGCATCGAGCACTTGTCCCTTCCAGTAGCCATAGGCGGTGTGATTGGAGAACTGTACAGAGTTGATTGCATCAACTTCAAAGCCAAGGACCTGATGAATGGATAAACAAACATTAGGTAATGCAAGGTGTCCAACTTAGTTGCAGGCAGATACAGCATACCAGTAGGCCACTGGCGTAGCGAAGGGGCCGCAAACCTTGCGGCACGGGAGGCTTCATTTCGAATCATGACCAAGAGAACCATTTATAAAATAAGCAAAGAAAAATCAACAACATTTTCAAACTAGCCTACTCTGTTTACGCACGTGATTTATTGCCATGTTGAAGGATGAGCTCACGTATTGTATCGTCGTTCATGTAGGCATACCATTTCCTTGAGCACTAAACAACTTAACTAGCCATTTGTCCAGTAGAGAGAAAAACTCTACATGCGCGTTTAAATGACCCATCCCTACTACCATCTCTGTAAGTATGAAACCAAGTTAGCACGCACGTGTGCACCTTCTACACTTGATTTTGATGGTATTGATACTTGATACTAGATGATGATGATGATACTAGAAATTTTTCAGTACTCTGGTCTCTCTTCCCTGAGGAGAATCAATATGAGTCTTTTTTACCTCAGTACATTTGCTCCATACATGACAAGGGTGTCAGGGGTATCGTACATAAGCACCATGGGCAGTACCACGCTAACCATGCAAGTGCCATGTGTAAAAATCATCCATGGAAATTGATTGTACTCGCGGCCAAAACGTTGCATAGCCCATCTACGAATGTTGGGCATGATCCATTACCACGCATTTTAATGAAAAATAAGCATGGGTATTTTATGCTTAGGAACCATGCAAGTGCCATGTTTAAAAGTCGTCCATGGGTTTTGGTTGTACTACGGTATAAACGTTGCATGGTCCATCCACGAGTGTTGGGCATGGCCCTTGCGCGGACGTTAAGATAATCGCCCATGGCCCATGCATGGCACTTGACCGTGTGCTACTACGGTGGGTCCAATACCATAGTATTAAGATTTAATTTCAATTCCAACGACCTTGAAGCGTTGGCACTTCTTCGGTTGGTAGCCCCCAACTTTTTAACACTGCAATATTAGGGGAAAAGTAGGTTAGGGGGGGGGGGCAAAGCGCGTATGTTTTACAATATTATTATTATTATTATTATTATTATTATTATTATTATTATTATTATTATTATTATTAAAACATACGCGCTTTGCATCCCCCTCCCCCTAACCTACTTTTCCCCTTGTTAAAAAGTAAGGGGCTACCAACCGAAGAAGTACCGAAGCGTTTACATGTCGAGTAGGCTACGCCTACCCATCAAAAACCGAACTGACATTCGGTTCAGCATCAACACCACCTTAGGCCTACGGCAATTGCCCAAAATAAAATCCATAGCCATTTAAACATCTCGATCCATTAAGCCATCTTTCTTGACACCGCTCGATCAAGTTTGTCAAAGTTAAAGGCGCGTTCACACAAAGTGATTAAGCCTATGGTTTAAAGTTGAACAATGTGATTAACATGGAAGCGTTCACACAGATGACTAATGTCTAATAATTAAGAACTATGACTAAGCCGTGATTAAGCTAGATATCTAACGTTGAACTTCTTAGTCCCTTGTTAGTAACAACCTATCAACGGTCGATAGGCCTACATCACTACCTACGATACGGCCAATGAAATTATTGCTACACAAGTCAAATGTTGTCTGTTATTTACTCGCCTAGTATTTAAAATTTTTAAATTGACCATTTCCACTTCTGTTCTGCTTCCTGTTGGTTCTGACGTCTTAAAAGTTAAAACATCATAATATGATTTTGAAGATTCTTTTAACGAGATTGTTGGAATCGAGTGCGAGTATGACTAAGTTAGCAGCCAACGTTCAAATGTTAGTCAGGTGTTAGTCTTAATTATTAATCACTAAACATTAAACCACAGTCTTAATTATTTTATGTGAACGCGCCTTAAGGCCTCCAGCCAGCGATCACCAAGCTCATTGGAGAAATGTTATGCAATTATTATTACCGTACAAAACTTGGGTAGGGGCCTAGGCCTACTAAGGTCTCAAATGAACTTGGAGGTCGCTGGCTGGAGACCTTTTCTTAGACAAACTTAATCGAGCGGTGTGAAGAAATATGGCTTAAGGGGGATCCATGGACACAATTAACATTTTCCTAAATAATAGTTTAACAAAACATCAGACGTAGTTTAGGCTATCAATTATGATCGTCTGACATTGCCAAAAATTATTTTTGATTTATTTTTGGGTTGAGCGGTACGCCCAATATAGGCTAGACAATTAGAGTGAAATTTTTTACGTAGGCCTACCGGTATACACGGCACAGCTTTCTACTCATAGGCCTAAGTTTTGTGTTAAAAGGCTTATTTTTGTTTCTATTTGTAACACATACCTTACTCCTGGCTATAAACTCATATAAGTTTCATTTGTTTCCTGTTAATATCTTTGCACGGTATAGTTTTTTTCTTCCGCCGTACAAAGTTAGTATTTGAACCGGCGGAAGAAAAAAATCGTACCGTCCAAGATAGCCTACTAGGAAGCTTCGCAAACGCTTTTTCAGGTGTGTTGTTGGATGAGCGTACGAAAAAAAGCGTAAAATTGCGATTTTCATGAGAAATTATTTTTCGATTGCGCTCAAAATTCATTACGATCGGATAAAGCATGTAGGCCTAAGTGTTATGATAAGTCGAAGAAAAAAAAAAAAAAGCGTAAAATTGCGATTTTCATAAATCATTTTTCGATTGCGCTCAAATTTCACAAGAATATATTAATTCATAAAATTAAGGTTCTGTGAAAAATTCATTATAATCGGATTTAGCATTGTAGGTGTTATAGGAAGTCGAAGAAATTAAAAAAAAACTAAAAAAAGCGTAAAATTGCAATTTTCACGAGAAATAATTTTTCAATTGCGCTCAAATTTCACAAGAATATAATAATTCATAAAATTAAGGTTCTGTGAAAAAATTATTACAATTGGGTAAATCATGTAGGAAGTCGAAGAAGAAAATCGTAAAATTACGATTTTCATGAGAAATTATTTTTTGATTGCACTCTAAAACGTGGCAGTTCAAGTTCAGAGATTTGGAAGGCCTCCAAAAATTTCATCGCAATTGGACTAGGCCCTACCGATCGATCGGTATAGCCGGAATCGTGTTAACTGTTAACAAACACACAAAAATACAAACAGAAAAAAAAACATTCCGGAGTTTTTTCTCCAGTGAGTAGAATGGAATCTTTGCTTTGCTCATCTTCTCATCCAATTACAGATTTAGGCCTATATGCCTATTAGTATTTAAAAATGTAGGCCTACTCACATGTTTTATTTTATTATGTTTTATAAACAAAAGTAGGCCTAAGTTATGAGTTGCATGGAGTTTACGTGGTCTAGGTCTACACTTACCGTACCTATTAATAAACTAGGCCTACTTAGTAATTAAACTACTTTTTTGTATATTTATTCACACTGTTTGTTTTAATAAATTGTTAATAATGAGTGAGTAGAAAAAAGGTAAAAAAAATCTCACCTTCTTCTAGTGTGTGTATATAACGTTTCCTAATTCATTTTCACTTACCGCATCACGCTGGTTTCACTGTACCTAAGTAATGTTTTTAGTCTTTTAACCAGTAGAAATTGTGCTGTCACTGTATGTTCATACCTATGCTAAACCGCCATGTTGGTTTGGAAAGCGTTATCTCCTCCGCTACGTTTCCTACCACTGCACACGCAGATGAACCCGTAACACTCTTAACGTTGTTATGTAAAGTGAGGTTCCTAATTAGGCACTCTTGTACTTGGGAGGTCCCAACTTTTCAACACTTGTTTTTTTTTCAATGAAAACATAGGTAGCACATTCCGAAATCCTTTCCGTTACAAAACTACTTTCGTTAGGTTAGCCGAACTTTCCGCTGGCTACAGTGCGCCGCGCTAGTTCTATGATATTTTCGATAAGAGCGCACCCGAAATCCTTTCCGTTAGTGTATAAAAGTTGGGACCTCCCAAGTACAAGAGTACCCCTAATTAGGCCTATGTATTAACCACCCCACAGCAATTGTACGCTGCGTACGCAGCGGTAGAGACGTTGCGGAGGAGATTGGACGCACAATGACGCCTCTATTTCCACTACCGGTAGTAAAAAGATGATAAACATTGTTTACAAGTAGGCGTAAAATATCATGATGCGGTAGCTGAAAATGAATTGAGAAACATTAATTACACATACTGGAACATGGTGAGTAAATTTTACATTATTTTTCTCGGAAAACAGCTGTAAACGGCATAATTAACCATACTTTTTATTTATTAGTTTTGGTAATTATGCCGTATAGCGCCTCACGCAAAATACACTATTTTCAACACTGTAATATTCCACGAAACGCTTAGGTACGCGGGAAAGGGGGAGAGGGCGCAAAGAGCGTAAGTCTTGCATTATTATCATTAGGCCTATTATTAAAACATACGCGCTTCGCGCCCCACCCCCCTCCTGCGTACCTAAGCTTTTCGGAACTCTTTCGGTTGGTATGGACAGTTTTTGATCAGTAGGTACCGGTACTTTAGATTTAAAATAGCAACGTTAAAGGTTTTGTAGGTACTTTAGATTTAAAATAGCAACGTTAAAGGTTTTGTAGGTACTTTAGATTTAAAATAGCGACGTTAAAGGTTTTGTAGGTAGCCCTACACCTAAAAAAAACTGTCCATACCAACCGAAAAAGTACCACCGTGGTAGCCCTACCACCCTTTCCGCGTGTATTTTGCGTGAGGCGCTATAGCCTACGGCATTTTTACCTTAGTTTTTTTTAGAAAAAAACAAGTGTTGATAGTTGAACCGCCCCAACAGAAAAAGTACCGGATCCCCCTTAAGGTCCCTTAAGGGACCTAGGCCTATAGGCCTACTTCTACCACCAATGACAAGCCTAGGCCTATGACTGAACATATACGGTAAAAGTAGATGTGAGAGGCCTAGGCCTACTTTAGGCCTAGGCATAATAATAAAGGTGCAGATGGTAAATACCTACACAAAGCCTAGGCCTAGGGCCTATAGGTTCTTACCTGCAATGGAAATGTTGCGCTTTTATTACCCACATAACCTGAAACTACGTGACTCTGTATTGACAAAACTCTTGGCCACACACTAGACTCGTCTCCAACCATATTGTTATGTTGCGTTGCACTTCTTACATTAGAATGATAAGGCTTGCCCAGACCATTGATAAGAAGTAGGCCTAGTCCACGAACTGATTCCCTGCAATGTAGGCCTAGGCCTAGGCCTTGAAGGAAAGTGAATAACATTAGCAACAGCTGTCATCGAACACAAACATGATTGTTGATTGTTCGATTACCAGAGTCGATATAAGTTTCCAATTTCCATTCGACTCTGCTAGTACCAAGCAAATCCGCTAGTGAATATGTGGCGCTACTGGTCAAAACTACGCGCTGGATTTGAAACCTGATTTGAACTATAGTCCGGGGTCTATGTGCAAATTTGATGCCGAACCTAGGACAAATTGCAACAGAAGCAAATTTGGTATCATTAGATTCAGAAAACAAAACTTAATAACCTATAAAGAAACCCCTAAAATCCCTATAGGGTGGGTGGGTCTAATCATCCCCTAAATGAAAATGTAATAAAATTGAATTTTAAAAAAATGCATTTTTGAAACCTAGTATCCATGGTATGTAATCAAAGATTTTTTAAGGGTCTTTCGAATAAAAAATATTTCAATTGTTTAAAATTAATTTTGTGGCCAGCAGAGGTCAATGAAGGTCAAATTTTGTATTTTTTCAATATAATTTGCTAAACGTTTTTCTATTGACACAATAATGTTTGATGATTGTCTCATTGTTGTAAATAATTAGTCAATAGGCCACACTTGATACGGTAGAAGTCAATCATGGCAGGAAAAGGTTATTATTACAATCTGTAGGGTCATGAACCTACGAGTATGTAGTCAAAAATATGTTTACTTACGTTTAGGCGCACTCAAATCATATTAAGCATCATTCACAATCAGCTGTTCTAAGTCGTAAGGCGCAAGGCCTAAGGCGTAATATTTTGTATTGCCGAGTATGTGTTTCAATCAGAACGTTCACAACACGTCCCAAGTCGCAAGGCGTATGGTTTATGTCGTAACGAATTGCCCAAAATCCAATTCTTACGACGGTTTCTTACGACGAGCCAATCACGAACAAGGAAACTCCACAGCTGACTGTACGCGCATGCGCAATACACAGGAGCAATGAAAAATGGTATGGTTGTTGTAAACGCCTAGCATTTCTTACGACTTACGCCTTACGCCTTAGACCTTGCGCCTTACGACTTAGAACTGATTGTGAATGATGCTTTACGTAATAATGTAATTCGCCGATAGAGGTTTCTCACGTACTACGCATCGAGACTATATTTTGGGACGTACCTGTATCAAAACCCACACTTTAAAATCCTTACTGAAGATTTTTTCATGGATTTCCTTAAATATATTCGGTAAAATCTCAGATTAAGCCCCATAATATAGCCCTTGGATATTTTATTCCCCCCAAATTTTCACCCCATAAGTAGCAGGCATTGAGGTTGTCTACGGAAAGCTTTTATTTCGCAAAACCTATTACCTAGGTGCCCGCTATAAGGTACTATACACTCAGGTACCTCGTTAAAAAAAGTTTTTTGAGTTTTCAGGGTGTTTCCCAGCCGCCATGGAACGTGACATGAACTTTGAATACGTCATAATCAGAGCTATTCAGGTACCTAACAACCCACGCTAGTTTTCGTTGGGATGCGATCATTCCTTCTGAGTTAAAAATGGGATGAAAAACTATCAAAGTCACTTTTTTAACTCCTCTGCCCGGTGCCTAATTCAGAGGAATTAAAAAAGCGACTTTGATAATTTTTCCTTCATTGACCTCTGCTGGCTACAAAATTAATTCGAAAGACTCTTAAAAAAGCTTTGATTACATTCCATGGATACAAGGTTTTAAAAATGTATTTTTTTAAATTCAATTTTATTACATTTTCATTTAGGGGATGATTAGACCCACCCACCCTATGGGGATTTTAGGGGTTTCTTTATGGGATATTTTTTTTTGTTTTTTAATCTAATGATACCAAATTCGCTTCTGTTGCAATTTGTCCTAGGTCAACTTGGATAGACCCCGGACTACTAGTTTACTCCGAGAGACAATCAACAGTGGCATACACACGCACAGCACAAAACTTAATGTATTTGTGTGAAATTTGAGCGCAATCGAAAAATTAAAAACTGTTGAAAAAACTGTACCTATTGTTATTTGTTGTTGTCCAAAATAAATTGAAATTGAAATTGAAATTGAAATTGAGGTACCCGGTATTACCATTGAGTATATACTCAATGGTAATACCGGGTAATACTAGGAAGCTTTGCAAACTCATTTTCAGGCGTAACACGATTCCAGCTAAACCGATACTCCAATTGCGATGAAATATTCTGGAGGCCTTCGAAATCTCTGAACTTAGAACTGCCACGTTTTTGATCGCAATCTAAAAATTATTTCTCATGAAAATCGCCATTTTACGATTTTTTTTCGAATTTTAAACAAATTCTTCGAATTATAACACCTACATGCTTTATTCGATTGTAATGATTTTTTTCACAGAACCTTAATTTTATGAAGAAATGTATTTGTGTGAAATTTGAGCGCAATCGAAAAATTATTTCTCGTGAAAATCGCAATTTTACGATTCTTTCGATTTAAAAAAACTTTCTTCGACTTTTCCACCTAGACGCTTTATCCGATTCTAATGATGTTTTCACAGAACCTTAATTTTATGAATTAATATATTCGTGTGAAGTTTGAGCGCAATCAAAAAATTATTTCTCATGAAATTCGCAATTTTACGATTTTTTTCGATTTAAAAAAAAATTCTTCGACTTATAACACCAACATGCTTTATCCGATTGTAATGATTTTTTCACAGAACCTTTTTATGATTCAATATATTCGTGTGAAATTTTAACTAAATATAAAAATAATTTCTCATGAACACAAGGCAGCTCAATGCACCAATTACGCTCATCCAACATGGCAACAACGCACCTGAAAAAGCGTTAGCGAAGCTTCCTAGTTATAGTAAACATAAAACTAAATTTTTTAAATCTTTGTTTAATTAAAATTTCTCGGCAATGACTCATTTTACTGAAAGTTACTTGTTCCGGTTCTCAAATCAATTCAATTTTTTCTTCAGAACGTATGGACTGACTTAATTAGTTTCTCAACTCAAAGGTGTGACGGACCGAACCTAACATGCAGACATTCTAGTGGGTTTTAACAAGTGGGTTCTCGGGGGAGTGGGTTCTTTGTCTGAGGAAGGGGTGACATTCATTAAAAGTTGATAATTACCTTAAAGATAGACAGCTGTTTATTAACTCACCCGAGTGACGTGGACGGCGGTACACAAGAAACACATAATACTAACAATGAATAATAATAAACTAATAAAATAAAAGTGATACTATAAAGTTATAAACAATGATTAACCAAAAAAACGCGGAGGATGTGACGCACTGGCTGTAGAATGAGGGGAGGGGGTGTTGATCAGCGTCGGGGTTGAAGGTCGGCGTCGGATCTCGTCCACGCAGCCAGGCAACCCTTCACTTTGATATAGATATTGACCACGTCCACACTCGGTGACAAAACCAATACTTGACACAAGCACACGTTCACTTCTCACCAGTCACCAGACACACATCCGCACTCAGCGATGGTCAAAAACACTCTCCCTCTCTTCCACCACTGTTTTTCTGTCCTCCCTCAGGTCCGTTGGACCTCCTTCTTAGCCATTGGTTGGGTTTCAATATTCAAATGTTTTAACCAATAGCCAAGAAGCATAAAATTACAAATTTCCAGAAATCCGTTGGGCTTGGAGGGCCGTTGCGTTCTCAAGACGCAACCCCCCAAACCAACAAAAATCTAGACAGGAAATTGATACACTGCCGCCATGTGTCCACTCCCTCTCTGCTAGCCTGTAACCGTCTCCAAAGCAATTAACTAAAAGAAACTATGTGAGGGGTGCGAAACAGGCCCTCACAAAGGGAAAATTGACACCATGTAATATACACAGGCATAATAAGTATAAACAATATTTGGACTTATCATGTTCTTTTAATAAATTAATACATTAAATTAAAGGTAAAGGTTATTTAATAGATTAATTTATTAAAAGAACATGATAAGTCCAAATATTGTTTATACTTATTAAACCAAAACTGTTCTAAGAATCTCAGTAGTTATAAAATACACAGGCATGTTCGAAAAATAAATTTTCTCTGCTAATCGATACTGGTCTTGAAATTCTGAATAAAATGGCTATCTTAACTCCTTTGCGCAATTTAGGTGACTTATTCGGTTTCTCAAATAACCGATTCAACAACAATATTACTTATCCATCACTTGCTCTGAATTTACTCTTATTATATTATATTATATTATATTATATTATATTATATTATATTATATTATATTCGAAAAACAATCCAATGTTCCAATGTAAACAATATAAACAGCTGGACTCATATGAAGTGCCTATTTAAACTATTGAATGCTCATTATATACATGCCTATATACACGTTGTGGTATGCTGGTATTTAAATATTTTCTCTAGGGGCATATATAGAGGCCTGCTTCTAAATAGGTCTATGCCCTACTTAGTTTTAATTATTTATTTAGTTTTAATTTAAATATATTACTTAGTAAATTGATAGATATAAATTTTACTCCGTTTTGTATATTATAGATATCCTATCCTGGACAACACGGTGGAAACTCTTTGTATTAGTAAATACTGTACATATTTTCTTATGTCCAATAAAATTATTTTACAAAAATCTCCGAGTGGAATTTTGGGTAACGTTGAGGGTGCAAAATTTGGTACACCTTGGTCACCACCTACATTAAAAATGATTCGATATAAATAATTTCTTCAAGGACAATAGCACACACTATTATCTGTGACAATAGCATTGTCGTTAAATTAAATCCTACACATGTCCTGCCTATTTTCGAATTTATCATCTTTAGTAGGTTTACCCCCTCATGTACAAAGATTTACCGGCGCAAAGTTGCGTCTCGTTAAAAATGGGGGACTTGGGAAAATCCATAAAATGTTAAATCATAGGGCTATAAAAACCGTATGCCGCAAAGATGGTTACGTTTGCAGTCAATGCGTCGGGAAGTTGCGGCTACTCTGGATGTTTGCGCAAATGTCGAACCTCGCTTTATGTAGGCCTATCTGAAAATCAATATTTCAACTAAAATTTTCGTACCAACATATAAGCTTACAGTAAAGCAGGCAAGAAACGTAAAATATTGAGTAAAAAGTGGCAAAATGTTCAAAAAAATTGATTGCTATTTGAGCCCCCGACCCTACGCATTGAAATGTCTCTCGTTACCCTCTACTCCAAAGTGGGCAAAACATAATCTGATGACTTTAGACCAATACATACGTTTCAGGTTGCCCGATAAAAAAAATTTAATAAATGATTGCTGTTTTCCATCTAGAAATAATCTTTTAGTACTAGAATAATTTAGTCCCGTCATTTGGGACTAGTTTTTGCTTGCGTTTCGTTTTTAAAAAGGGAACCTAAGTTTTGAAGGCGGGAAGGAAATTGGTTCTCTCTGGTCTCAGCGCCCATCAGCATGGTACGAAAATGTAACTCGCCATATCTTTTGACTCGCGCAAAAGAAATCTTAACCAATAACATCACAAGATGCATAATTTTGTGATGAAGATGATGGCATTCTACTTTGCTCGATGACGCTTTCTAAATTCAAACTATTTTGAGTTAAATGGACCCATGTTTGCGCGCTGTCGCAAATGTACTCTGACTGAGCGGCAACCTAAGCGAGACGCAGCCACGTTGTGTGCAGCTGTGGCATCCTCGCATACCACGCGCCTGTCCATGGTTGCTAAATGTACTTCGCATTCAAGATTTTGTTGGCACATTAAAGGATATTTTATTAGTAATGTATAATCTAGTACAACCCAGTGACCTCACAGTAGCCCACAAAGCAAGTCGGATACCAAATGTTATGCTGATGCCACGGACAAAATGTTTTTACGTGCTTTTTCATGAGCAGTTTGGAAGGTTTGGCAACAGTGTAAATGTAGAGTTCACTTCAACTCAAAACAAATGTCATTAATATTTGTGATAGAGCAAAGTTATGTATATCCACGCAAAGAGGAAAGATTATAGTTTCTTACAGTATGAATATAATTCCGGTCCGTGGTCGGGTTCTCGCGCTATCGCTTACGAAACATTTAGCACGGGTTAATCGCCTATACCACGCTGACCGGAGAGAACCGGACAACGCCCACTTAGGTTCCCTATTGACCTCCAAACATTATCGCCGGAGGAGACGACTCCGCCATCTTTGCCAATATTTGCGTCTGCAACTTTACCGACGCAAGTCTTTGTGCATATGAGGGGATTAAACCGCAATGGATTTTGTTCATTTTGTTAGCATTTCTCAGATAGCTGGTCACTTAAGTCTATTTAAAATTTCAGCTTATTTAATCTGTTTGGTGTTCGGCCGTATGGCATCGAACAGACAAAAAAAAATGACAAAAAAATTAAATCACTTGCTTTCTGCTTTTCCCTCGTCAAAATACAACCCGGGTTTAAAAAAAGGTTGTGTTGGTAAACAAAATGTCTTTTTTGGAAATCAAAACCCTTCTTTCCCAAATCTTGTGCGGGATTTAACAATTGCACGCACTTTTTCCCCAAATCGAATGAAATTTAAAACGGATTTAGTTCCCCCCATTATCCGAAAAAAGGCTCGTAAAGAAAACTTTTTAATTCAGGTGTAAAAAAAAAGGTCAGTTCTTTATTCGAACATAAAACCCCACGAACGAAATTGAATCCTTTGTAACGAGCTACGTTGCGATAATGTTTGTCGTATTTGAATTTCTGAACCTTGAAGCGGTTGCGTCCGTCTTCCCGTGCTGCTCATCCAGTACGTGTTTAGTGATGTTTCGGCGTGTTCTAGGCTTGGGTTGGGACTTAACTCCTCCCCATAAACCCCACATTCTCGGGGCAAGTATAGGTCGGGGGCAACACGGGGAACATTCTGATGTTTTAATTTGGGGGTGAAGTTCTCCTTGATTATGTATCCCTGGGGACCTTAATTTAAACATGTGTCAACAGCGCATCTTTTATTATTATTATTATTATTTTTTATTTTATTATTATTTTATTATTATTATTATTATTATTATTATTTTATTTTTTATTATTTTTATTATTATTACCCTCTGAACCCGACGCATAAACCTCTTAAAATAATTTTCCCATTCTTTGAGTTTTTTTGCAGAATCGTAAGGGAAAAAAACTGTGTCGGTGTTGTTGAAATTGAGTCTGTTGACAGCCAGCTATTTAGGTGTTTTAAATTGATAGATTCTGTCGTGGGGGCCCGCATTTATCTCCTTATGCAAGCTTTAAATCCTGGGGCATTTAAATTTATTCAAATTAAATTTGGTACTTCCTTTTAAAAATTTTAAAGGTCAGTTTACACTGCGATCGCCGAGTCAATCATCTCTTAGGGCCTCTTGGGCCCGGGGGCTTTGCATCTTAAGCCACGAAAATTTAATAACCAACCTTAAAAACACAATGTTTTAGAACTATACACCATGCTTTTTTAAAAAAGAATCCAAGATAAAACAGCATACAAATAAATATCACTTTTGCAATGTCTACCTGTATCATACCTATTTAAGTTTAGATTTTTTTAAAATTTTTTTAATAGACTTGAAGCAAAAAAAATACGGGATTACGCGGTCGAATAAAGAGGGAATTATTTTTTTCCAAAATTCAATAACAAAAGGGGAAAAACGAACACTTTTTTTTTTTGACCTGCTATTTTCAACAGCCTACCCGGTCATCTGGCATCTAGAAAAAATTTTCGCCCTTAAATCTGAATTAAAGTTTTATTTGCTCGATTGTTTTTTTGCAGTCACAACCCTAAACATTTATCTCAAATTTCCCAAATTTTCTTTTTTTTTTATTTTTTATTGCGTTGTTCATTTACTATTTTTTTATGTTCCGTTGGTTTTCTTTAAAATTTTTTACGAATGACAAGTCTGTTTTTTGTTTTTTGGGGAGAGTCTTGAAAAATTTTGATACTTGGTGCAAGTATGTAAATTTATTCCTAATCTGTGTTTTCTTTTTGTGTTACCTCAAGTTAATATTTTTTATTCAATATTCAAGTTTTGTTTTTTTTTTAAGTTTGTTTTTTTTATACAGGAGGGGTTTTCCCCTGATTTGTTCTATTTTTTTTTTGTTTTTTGTTTTTATAACTTCGCCAATACCGTTTGTATAAATGTAACATTTTTTGTGGTTTAAAAACCCCGACAAGCCTTATTTAAGGGTTTTTGGGACCGAAGCATATAAAAATGTCACATATGTAATTAATGAATAAATAAAAAAAAAAAAAAATTATAGTGGTTCTTTTTTGTTCAAACAATCTCAGGGCATTTGCTCCTGGGATACACAAGGGGGGGTAAAGGGCCCAACCCAACAAAAATTAACATTATAACAGCGTGAAACTAAGTATAGTACACATATTATTGTAACAAATTAAACAAATTAAAAAATATAATAAAGTGAGTGTGATAACAAAAACAATAAAGTTTCTATCTATAAAACAAGCAATTGTTGGGAAAATCTTTTAGAGAAAAGGGGGAGAGAGGAGAGAGAGGAGGAGAAAAGAAAGGAGTGATTCTGCAAAAAACTTTTGACTTGTGCACGTTTGAAGGGTGACTGCTTTCTGAAAGCTGATTAGAGATTTTGAGACGACCCGGCATTGTAGGGTGGAAAAGAGGGAAGATGTATGACTCCATGGCTGAGATCCGATAGGGACGACATAAAATTTTCATTTTCCAAATTCTTGTTATTTCTTGACTTAAATTTTGATATCTTTCCACCTTAGTTTTCTCGGTGTTCTCAATATTTTTACTCTTGGGGATCGCAATGTCAATAAGATATGTAATTCTGTTAGGTTAATCGCATAAAATGATGTCCGGTTTGTTGTGGTCTATGGTTTTGTCTGTTATAACCTGTTTATCCCAATACATTATAAATTCTGCATTTTCGATCACAGGTGCAGGAGAATACTTGTAATAAGGAGGTGGATTGACAAGTAGATGTGCGTTCATTCCTAGATGTTGATAAACTATCTTTGCTACCTGATTATGCCTACTGAGATACCACGTGTTGGCAATTGAAGGACACCCAGCTATAACATGGTCTATTGTCTCCGTAAACTTTTTGCATTTTCTACACATATCATTGTCATTGGATTTGATGATGAATTTTTTTATAGTTGTTGGTATTTATAACCTGATCTTGGATGGCGAACATAAATCCTTCGGTTTCAGCAAACAAATCTCCTTTGTGAATCCATCTTATTGATTTAACAATGTCAATATTTGGCTGCTGGATGCTTTTTGGGTATCTCCCATGAAGTGATTTAGTATTCCAGACATTCATCTTCATATTTAAATCTTCTATGTATATTTCTGGATGGAAAGAATCGTCATTTAGCCTGAGGGGAGTTATAGTTTTATCTCGGAGTTTAAGTTCTTGGTGATAATGGAATGTAGAATTAAGAAAGTATGATCTGAGTTTATGAACTTGCGAATAGCACAATGACAATTATTATTATTATCATTATTATTATTATTATTATTATTATTATTATTATTATTATTATTATTATTATTATTATTATTATTATTATTTTTATTTTTATTATTATTATTATTATTGATAAACGGTTTTTAAGCATAAGCCCGCTTTGAGGACATTATTAGTAAATGATAGCAGTTGTAATAAAAGTATATGCCCCGACTGGGGATCGAACCCAGAACCTTTGGCTTAACGCGCCATAGCTCAGCCAATTGAGCTACCAAGACATAAGACACACCTTCATTAAACTGCTATTTTGTTGTGACTGTTGACATCCATGATAATAATCGAACAGAAGACTGCAATGTAGCTGTCATTACTGAAAGAACACATGGAAAAATCCAGTCACTTCTCATCTCCCATGAGTTGGGTAGTATGAATATAAGGTTTTTAAGCATTAGCCTGCTTTGAGGGCATTATTAGTAAATAATAGGAGTTATTATTATTATTATTATTATTATTATTATTATTATTATTATTATTATTATTATTATTATTATTATTATTATTATATATTATTATTATTTTTATTGATTCATAGCATTTGACGAAAAAGTTTGCCCCGACTGGGTTTCGAACCCAGAACCTCCGGCTTAACGTGCCATAGCTCTACCAATTGAGCTACCGGGACCACAGAACAAACCTTTACTAAACTGCTATTTGTTGTGATTGTTGACCTCCATGACATAAATCGAACAGAAGACTGCAATGTAGCTGTCAAATCTGAAAGATCACATGGATAAATCCAAACACATCTCATCTCCCATGAGTTGGGTAGTATGAATATAAGATTTTTAAGCATAAGCCCGCTTTAAGGACATAGTTTTTGATTCATAGCAGTTGTCGAAAAAGTTTGCCCCGACTGGGGTTCGAACCCAGAACCTCCGGCTTAACGTGCCATAGCTCTACCAATTGAGCTACCGGGAAATTATTTTATTGGATATATTTCATACAAACTTGGTTAAAACCGGAGCTAACATGTTGTACGGACTTACGTCAAGTACTTCCATGTGTACCTATTACATACATTATTACTTTGTCTTAACTCTAACTAAAATAAGTCATTTATAATATTGTTTATAGATGATGTTTTCTTTCTGCTGTGTACGGTCGTGGCCGATTTCTCGTCGCCATCCTAGCATTTGCTCTTCGGACTATGGGAAACCACGAAAACCATGTCAGGATGGAAGCTGTCTCGGAATTTCGAAGTATCATTCTTAGTTTAGAAATTTACGAACTATTCTACACGTGTTGAGTATAACTGCCTTTTTGAGTCTCGATGTATACATGGGGTTGAAGATCTAGTTGTTTTATGCTTTCATGTATCTTCTTCGGTATGATTCCGTTGGCTGATATAATGAATGGGATTGTATTTGCCTTTTTCGGTTTCCACGTCTTTTTTATCTCATTGCAAGTTCACTATACTTGTCAATTTTTTTTCCACATGGTCTCGACGTTATGGCACATTGGGACAGCAACGTCGAAAAGGATAGTTTCTTGTTTCTTCCTGTCAATTATTATTATATCCGGTCTGTTGTGATGTATAGTTTGGTCTGTTATAACTGTGCGGTCGTAATATAATTTGACATCTTTACTATCTAGTACTTTCTCTGGTTTGTATTTGTAGTAAGGTGTGTGTGTGTGTGCCAATGAGGTTGTACTTGATTGCTAGTTTTTGATGAATAATGTTAGCTACTTGGTTATGTCTGTAGAGGTAATCCGTTTGACATAGTGACTGGCACCCGGATATGATGTGTTCGATTGTTTCACCCCTTACACTACATTTTCTACATTGATCGTTTACTGTCGCATCTTGTATAATGTATTTTTTATAATTGTTCGTCGCAATCACTCTGTCTTGAATAGCCATCATAAAATCTTCTTGGTCTCCAAATAGTTCCCCGTTGTTTAACCACCTATGTATTTGATGCTTTAATATCTACGTGATCTTTGTGTAGTTCATCATAATGTCTCTTGAGTAGGGTTTTTTCTGAGAGACGTAACTCTTTTGCAGCGTCAGTAATGAGGTTCCCTTGTAGATTAACATTTTTGTTTGACAGATTGAGTTGAGTTAATGATTTGTCAGCTAGCACCACAGCCCTATGTAGTGTTGATTGGTTGCTCTTTGTAAAAAAGTATTTTCTTGAAATGTCTAGTTGTTAATAATATAAGTTGTTCAGATCAATTAGGCCCCGTCCTCCTTATTCTCTTGGAAGTGTCAATCTCTCTATATTGCTGATTTAGGATGATGTATTCTTTGTTTGGTAAGTGTTGTACGAGTTAATATTTCCAACGCGTGGATAGCTGTCTGCGTCCATTTAATGATTCCGAATGAATATGTCAGTACTGGTATATAGCATATGTTTTTATTGCTGTGATCTTGTTTTTACCGTTTGTTGCGTCTTGAGGATGGATTTTAGTCGTTTCTTGTATGTAGGCCTATCTATCAATTTTGCTTTCATTACTTTATGTTCAATTCTGGCAGCTTGTGAGAATCCTAAATATTTGTATACGTCGTTATCGTCCATTATTCCAATCCTATTTCCATCATCTAGCTGGAACTCTTCTGCTTGCGTAACCTTACCCTTTTCGATTGTAGCGTCTTACATTTGTCTACTCCAAACTCCATGCAGATATCTTGACTAAATTCTAATGTTGTTTGACTAAACTGTGTAGTTGAGCAAAATTTGATGCATACAACTTTAGGTCATCCATGTATTATTCTTTTTACTATTGTTATTATAGTAATTATTATTATTATTATTATTATTATTATTATTATTATTATTATTATTATTATTATTATTATTATTATTATTGTTGTTGTTGTTGTTGATTCATAGCAGTTGTCGAAAAAGTTTGCCCCGACTGGGGTTCGAACCCAGAACCTCCGGCTTAACGTGCCATAGCTCTACCAATTGAGCTACCGGGACCACAGAACAAACTTTTACTAAACTGCTTCAGTTACTCTTTTTGCAGATGATGCAGCTTTAGTGCTTTCAGCCGTCACGTATGTAATTTTGCAAATGCTTGTCAATCATGATCTACACATTTTATCTAAGTATTTTAGAAATAACGGTCTTGTTTTAAATAGTTCAAAAACCAAATTCATTGTATTTCGTTTTAAAGAGAAGACTACTATTCCTCATATGAACATTGTTTACCATGAATCAAACTGCATTGAAACAACTAATTGTAAATGCAAGTGTATTGAAAGCTGCGAGTATATAAAATATTTGGGATTGTATATGGATTCATCATTGAGTTGGAGCATGCACATAAATATGTTAACAACAAAACTTCGATCCGTCAGTTAATCATCTACCATTTTAAAAAAAAAATTATGACATTAAATGTTCTAAGGCAATTGTATTCGCTATTTTCCAATCGAATTTACAATTTGGTATCATTCATTGGGGGGGAACATTTGATTATAAACTAACATCACTGATCACTGCTCAAAACTTTGTTTATATAGAGTACGACATTCTTCCATTGCCACAACTGTATTTTTATAGAACTGTTTTATTTTGTTTTTAGTAATCTTAGAAACCATGACTTTGTGAAAGTGCTGTCAATACTAGAAATTCATCAGTGCTACGTTTACCGTACCTGACTTTAGATTACAAATACACGTAACCAGTTATCATATAAAGGCCCATATCTGTTCAATTCTATTTTATGCAAGATTCCAGAGTTTAAACCATGTATGAAATATTTTTCGTTTTAAAAAACTTGCAGAAAATGCAGTAAAGAGAAGTAATTATTTTCCATTTTAAAATTGGGTTTTACCTTTAATTAAGCGAGCGAAGCGAGCGTTTCCATTTGACTCTGCCGGAAAAATTGTCACTGGTTTTTTTTTTTTCTTTTTTTTTGTTTTTTTTTTTTTTTGTTATATGTCTCGCATAACGTTCGAACGAGGCTCGATCGAGTTGAAATTTGACCATCCGCAAGCTTCGTTCTCGATTGAATGCCCTTAGTTTTGTGGGCAAAAACGTTCAAAAGTTAAAAAGTTAATTAAAGTTAATCGAAAGTTTTTTTTCAACTAACCGGCGACAAAAACTTTAGATGGCCAAATCATTAACAATGTCCGTTTCCGGTCACGGGAAAATGTTAATTTTATTTTTTATCCGATAAGTAGTGTAGATGGAAATTACAAAAAAACAAAAGTAACGTTGCCATGGCAACGAAAGACGCGCGAAGTTTCTAATGCACTGCCACCTAGAAGTAATCCCCAAAACTTTCGAGGAAGCAGTCTATTATTTGTCACCAAAGAGTTTTAAATAGTTTTCCCAAGGAGTCAAGGTCCTCTAGATGGCGGTGGATTTTATCCACAAGTAAAGGTTTACACACGGGTTTACCCAAATACCTTGGGAATAATAAATAATATTGGAAACATGGCCCTGTGGACAGCGAACGTCGCCAATTTAAAAATTTAAAAAAATATGCAATGTGGGTCTAGCTATAGCACGTGCTCGCTTATCAACGCGTCCAACTGAGCGTTTCCTAGTATAAGATTATGTATGTCGGCCTACTTATGCGTTGTTTTATTGAAATGTTTTATTGGAATGGTTACATTTAAAACTTATTATCATGAATTTTTAATTATACATTTTATTTTGAATTTTATTTATTTAGTTAATTGGTTAATTATTTTGTTAAGGTTAAGGATGTATATTACATTAATATTTACCGTGCCGTGGCGGCTGGCACAATTCAAATGTTATGATATGAAGCAGTCTTTCACACGAGCAGTCTGCTCATGAAGGCAACTTGCTTATTTGATATTGTGTAATGTGTGTGTTTAGTCAAATAAATTGAATTGAAAATTGAAATTGAATTATTATTATGATTTTTATTATTATTATTATTATTATTATTATTATTATTATTATTATTATTATTGATCCATAGTGTTTACGCGCATTCCACTTTGAATTCCTCCCGCTTGAATTAATTTCCTTCCATATAATTCAACTATCCCTCAACAGGTGTCACTACGCATCTATTTGGATGAGCGAAGCGAAGACTTCAATTTCACCGACCCCCCAAAAAATTTAGCTCGGGTGTTTTTTTTTTTGTTTTTGTTTTTTTTTTTTGTTTTTTTTTCTGTTTGTTTACTCTCTGCCAGACAATCGGCTTATCCGATCTTGATGAAAATTTGACCAGGACCTTCGAAATCTCTGAACTTAGAGGTGTATTGTTTTTGGGTACAATCGAAGAAATATTTCTCATGAATATCGTACTTTTACGATTTTTTCGATTTTTAGTGCGATATTTTCGTGACATTTGGGCCAATTCGACCAAACGGGTGGGGCTACAACGTTCATATTATACATGGACATTAAGGTTATGGTGATGTAGTACCTTTTGAAAAAAAAAATTGAAAAAGTTAGCCAGAATCCATAGAAATAAAGCTTCTTTAATATAATTTTTTGATTTTTGTGCGATATTTTCGTGCCATTTGGGCCAATTCTGACCAAAACGGGTGGGGCAACAACGTTCATATTACATGGACATTAAGGTTATGGTGATGTAGTACCTTTGAAAGAAAAAGTTGAAAAAGTTAGCCAGAATCCATAGAAATTAAAGCTTTTAATATAAGTTTTTTACGGTAAATAATACCAATTGACAAGAAACAAAAGAAACTGACACCATTCACCTACAATGCGTAGGCAGCAAAACAAAGCACTTGCAAAAGTAAAGATATCCCAAGCAATTTAAACTTTAAAAGCTCATCCATCAACGCGGCGGGACTTAGCGTTTTCCTAGTATCACAAAATGCTGACCATAGTACTTTGAGCCGATTAGCGACTGTATGATCGGCGCCACGTACAGAACTCAGTGCAGTGTAAGTGAACTCAACTGTCTACGCGTCACGTACGCAAGTGTACTGACAGCACCTCTCTCTCTCGCCACGTTAGCTACTGTGCGTGTGCGTTCTCTAAAATCTCGCCTCTCTCTGGGCAACCTCACGTGTGTGTTTATTCATAGTTTAATATAATATCATAACTCTCTCCCCAAACTTAACGTATTCTAACATAGTGCCTATCTACGCGCCACTCCCGTGTCATCTCGCCTGCTCCATCCCCTGCCAGCACGTCTACACGTCATCCGCACGTCCGTTTAACAGTACTTTCCAACCAGGTATGTGGTAATAGCTCTGCAAACCGGCACTATCCCTCTACCTATATTTCCACCCCTCATTAATTATACAGTCCACTCCCCTTCATTTACTTAGGGCAGTTCTAGAACTCTAGGTGGCGTGTACACCCTCCCCCTTTGGGCGCCAACATATTTTGGTCCTCCGGGCCGGATCTTCAACCAGTGTTGATTTGGTTCTCGTTGCATTGTTGAAATCTCGAAATTGTTCAGTCCACTGAATTATTACGCTGCGGGAATACGGACTTGCATACGGCCTTGTCGCCTGTTCGCCGTGTTCTCGGCTCCCCCAGTTCTGGCGTCAGCACATTTCCGCGTTTCCGTGAGTGAACGTTCGTGTGTGATTGAAAGTCATTCACACTGTGTTTCAGCTGGACATATTTTTTAAAGCGCTCTTTTTTTCTGTCACATTGAATTTTCTATTCAGAATATTTCAATCGCGTTTGCTGTGGATTCATACATTTGTTCAATAGTTGAATAATTGTAGTTGTGTTTTCTTTGCTCATTCTTTGCTCTGAAAGTTCACAGGGCTTTCGCCCGCTTTCTTGAAAATCGCCCCCCCCCCCCCAGTGCTTTATCGGCTCGTGCTTTTTTAGCACCTTCAGCGCTCGGCTTCCTCAACAGTTTTGTTTTCGTTCATTTATAAATTGCTCATCTGCAATTGCCTTCTTTTGCTTTGTCGCCCCCCTTCCCCCCCCCCCCCCCCCCCGGGGGTTTTTTGTCTTTTCATTTCTGCTTTCTTTTTTCACTGCAGTTTGTTTTACTTTTAAAAAATTTACAGAACAAAGCATCAAATTGCTAGGGCCCTTTAAAACCAAAAACTAGGGGGGAAATTTTGGGCCGCTCCCAAAAAGGGGGTAAAACGATTTTTTTAAAAATCTTAAAAAATTATTTTTTTCATTTTTTACAAGCCTCTTTTACGAGGGAACGGGCCCTTTGCGGGGCCAGGTTAATTTCCCGATAAAGCCCAAAGGGGAAACATCTTTTGAGTTTGATTCGAAATTTTGATTCGCCCGGTGTTATGTTTAGGAATCAAGGTGAAACAAATATTTTTTTAACCCCCCAACGTCCAAATAACCATTTTTGCTTTATTAAGAAAAGGGACATATTAAATTTTAAAATTTTAGAACATTGCAAAACGTGGCCCCTGCCCAGGCTAGGTTCCGGAAAAAAGATAAACTGCCTAAAATCACTTCACGGCGCATCGCTGCTTTAAAAGGGGCCCCGCGGAAAATAGTGCGCGGAAATATCAGGGGCGCGGCGGTCATATAAAATACAGAAACAAAAACTAAAAATTTATCCCACAACATCCCCCCCCCTTAAAAATCACCCTACATTTAATTTTTTTTTAAAATAAAACATCAAGAGGGGAGGGGGGCCCTTCCCGGGGATTCGTGTTGGGCTCAAAGGGAAAATAGGGTTTCCTTCTACTTCGGGGTTTGAACCAACCGGGGCCCCTTGATCATCTAATTCGGGTTGCCCCATTTCTGCAGGAAGGGGCGCTCAAAGGCCGGGGCCAGTAGCGGGGAAAGGGAGTCGAGGACCGGTGAACCATAAGGACTTCGTATTTGAATTTTTTCTGGGTCCTGGGGCAAAAACGATCCCAGGAAACCCAAAGGGGGGCCTGCGGGCAAAATTTCGATAAACACTGTATCTTTTTTAAAAAAATTTTCTTTCACACTTTTTTTGAACGCTCGACTTTGCTGGCCCAAACCTCTCTGCAATCCTCTTGGGAAAAATCTGGTTTGCGGTAATTTCCAAAAAATATTTTGATTTTTCCCAAACCCAGTGAACCTCACTTGGGTTGCTGTTTTAAACCAGACTTTCCAGGTGTAGAGGGGAAGACCCAGTAACAATTTAGGCGGGGTTTTCATGCCAATTTTTTTGGTTTTCCATCTTCGATAAAATTGGTCCTTATGGGGGCCCACCTTTTCGCTCCGCCAAACCGTTAGTGGCGGGGTGGTAGGGGGAAATGCGTATTTTTTTTTATTCCATTTTTCCTCGGGAATTTTGGGAAAATTCTTCAGAAAAAAAGCAATCCTTATGGGAAACAACCCTGTACCGGGCAATCCAAAACGTGAAAAAAAAATTTTCAAAAATGTTACCACGGGATCTTTTTTTTAAAAATGAACCATTAGTCAATCGTACCCCCCCCTGGCCTTTTTTGTCAGGGGGCATCTACAACGACGGGGGAAAGTTTTTTCCCCTTTAAAAGGCCCCGCAAAATCCAAATGCATTTCTACCCCAGGGTTTCGGTGGGGAAACTGGCCAGGGTAGAGAAACCCGCAGGGGCCCGGGGAAAATGTCGATGAAGGGGGAACAGCTGGGGCTTTGGCGTCCCTTTATTCTCAAATGTTTTGGGTCCTTTCCCAGCACCAGGGCGTTGCACGAGCATTGCTTTACATCGTACCAGGGCCCTGAGGGAGGGGCCCATGTAGAAATTTCTAAAACTTTGTTAGGGTAGAGCAGCAGGTTCCCTACTCGTTTTCCCAAAAAAGTATGCAGTTCCTATGAGTAGTTTAATGCTTTTCCCCGGACAACGAAAGGGTTTTGAATTCTCAGACAAACCCCCCTCATGTCCCAACCTTTTTGGACACATCGCATATTCTTACCAATACGGGGCCCTTGGCTTTTAGCCTGTGCTACGTTGGTAGCGTTAAGGGTGAATCACCCGGGCGCTTCTTCGAACATAAAGCTTTCCCCGGTTCGGAAATCCTAAACACATCCATCATGAATGGGCCAAGGGGACTACAGAAATCTGCATTACCTTTTTTTATGTCCGGGAGGGGACTTTCACGAGAAAATTTAATTATTTTAAGAGAAAAAGCCCATTCATCCCCTTGGTGGGGAGTACAGCGGAATAGGCTTTTTTCCGGACCCGCAAACCAATTTAGGGTTTTTGGGGTTTCTTGATTATCATGAAAGAACTTTCCCCAGATAAAATTTATGGAATTTCTTTAGTCCGTACTAATAGATAACCCCTTCCGTCGAGCTGCGAGAAATTTTTCTTTCTGCAGCGTTGAGAAATCGTGACCCGAAAGCGTTGGGCGCTAAATTCCTTTTGGCATCTGATGGCTAAGAAAAAGTCCCAGCCCTACGGAAAGCCCCCACGACAGCTTAAAAGGTAAATCAGATTTTTGTAGTGCACAAGCAGTTATCGTAGTTACAGAAGGTTAGCTTTTTGGGGGAAAACTTTTCCTCTTGGCCTTTACCCCAAGGAAACTTTTACCCTTTTCGATGAAATTTTGGTACAAGGGGTGTAAGAGGCTAGCTTTATTCTGAATAAAACGATCATAGAATTTCCCGCAGCCCTGGGAAAAATGATTGCATTTCCTTCAGGTTTGTAGGTCCCTCTACCCTTCCCAAATTTGCCTTAAACTTATCTTTATTTTGGTCTCAATCCCGTCGGGTTTCTAAAAGGCAAAATCCAATACTGTCCCGGACCTTACGGGAAAAACCCACATTTTTTGGAGGGAAGAGGGCTTAAACCCTAAATCCTTGAATCGTTGCAACACGCTACGCGTTCTTCCCAAAATTGCTTGAAAGCCCTTTTCCCTGAAATTAGAAGTGTCAAGGAACACTGCAACTCCGTCAATGTCTCGTTTCAATTACTCCCTCGTTTTGCTGGAAGGGAAACAGGGCAGGGCCACTTTCCAAAAAAAAAACCCTCGGGCGTAGGGGTCCCCTTGTGTATTTAAAGTAAGAATCGTAGCCGATTCTTGGGTCTACCCGGGAATTTTTGTAATTTCTTGATCTAAATCTAGTTTAGTAAAGAAGCAAAAACCCCCCGCTAAATTTTTTCAATTACTTCATCGTTTAAAGGTAGCGGGTAAAAAATCCCACCCAAAAGCGATTTATTTACCCTGGGCTATAGTCACCACCCAAAATTTTGGGCCCCTTTCCCATTTTTTTAAAACTGTAACAATGGGTGTAGCCCCTTCTGAGTTACTGAAAAAGGTTCCAAGATATCCTCTTGCACTAACCTGTCTAATTCGGCATCACCCCATCTGAATGGGGAAAGGGGGAATACGATTTTTTAAAGGGAAAACCGGTTTTTCCGCATTTTCTTTTAATAAGAGCTTTACCCGGTTTGCCCTTGAAATTTTTCCCGGGCCATCCTCAAAACCTCAGAGAAAAAATTTTTTTTTGTCGGGGAACTGAAAAGGTTTTGGTGGAAAAACGTCCCGGAATTTTCCTTCTATTCTTAACCCGAATGGTTGAAACCAATTTTCCCTCCCAGCAAGCTAGGACCCGTACCCCTTTCCCTAAACCCGAAATTAAAAATAAAGAGCTGGGCCGAAAGAAAACTCGTACCTTAAATTCACCTCGGGAAACGATAATCGCTCCTTGGAAACCAAATCTGTAAAGGGTAACGATTGAGCCAATGGCCGACCTTTAGGCCATAATTTTTTCAAAAATGTTTCGACCCAAACACGGCGAGATGCACCGCCCGTCGACTTCGAACGTAAAGGTTGACCGTCCAAAAATTAGCCCGTACACCCGTCCCGGCTCTGCATGGGGTTTGGCCCCCAGTATCTGTAATCTTGAATAAATTTTGAAGGTTTGCATCACATAGGAGTGGGCCCCAAACCCCATCTGGTTTATCCCCAAACGGGTAGTTCATGTTTTTTTTAGTTTGGCTTAGGCTTTTTATCCGGTCCAAAGTAGGTCCTTGGCTCTTTTGTTTTACCAAACACCCTTTTTTTCCAAAAGGCCTTCCTTTTGCAAAAAACCCACATTGCGTATGGAAGTGCGGGGGGGAACCCATTTTTTCCAAGTGTTCCCACCCTTTTCCCCAGCCGGGGGAATGGGCCCAATTTTTATTTCTAAAGAGGCCAGCCTTTAAGATCTTTTACTTAGGGGTAAAACCCCCCCCTTTTCACCTAGTTAAAGGGCCCCACCTTATTAATGTACCTTTAGGGTGGCCCTGGGTCATAGCCCCGCCATCGGAAAACAAAGTAATTCAATTTCATTTCCCTTTCTACTGGTTTTTTGTGCAAGGGCAGCAGCATAGACTTTTCGGAAAATTTTGCTCCGGATCAGGGAAGTAGTCTTTTTTTCAGGGGTTGGTCTCTCATACCGCATTTTTAATCTATTTAGTAGCATTTTTTTCCCGGGCAGTGAATTTCCCGAAAACACTCAGTTTACAAATTGGGATGTAGGAACTCAAGGTTTTTCCCTAGGAAGTTGATCCCCCCCCCCGGTTAAATTTAAACCTTTTTTACATATTTTTCTTGGGTTCGGATTGGGGGGGAAAAGCCCGAGTTAAAAATTCCAAACATTGGGCAAAAGTTATTTTTCCCTTTGGGGTTTTTGGGGCGGGGCCAATGAACGTAAGACCGTAAAAGGTTTTTTTGTTCCACATTTCTTTAGGAAAATAGCCTTCTTTTTTTTCTTTGGGCCTCTATATTTTTTGCCCCAAAAAAAGCATTCTAAAAGGGGGCCTTATAAAATGTCCCCAAAATGCGGGAAATTACGTAAGGGCACCTATTTTTGGGCCCTAGGGAAAATGGGGTCGTCGAGGCCCCCTCGTTTTTTGTAATAAGAGTGGTTTTGGGGATTCCCGTTTTTCGTCGTCGCCCAAGTTATGTTTTGGAAACAAGGGGAAACTAATATTCAGTACAACCCACGTCCAAAAAACCATGTTGCTTTATTAAGTAAAGGGGCATATTCCAAATTTCACTTAGAACATTGCAAAAAATGGCCCCGTCAGGCTAGGTTCCGGGGAAAAAACAACTGCTCACTCAATTCACGGCGCCCGTCGCGCGTGAAAAGTAGTCCGCGAAAATAAATGCGCCGGGAAAATCAGTGCGCGGCGGTTTTATTTTGAAAAACAGAAAAATAAACTAATAATAACACAACAGGGCGGTTTTTAAACCACTCGATGTGCATCTTCCCCGAATTTAGCTTTGTGACTTTATATTGGCAAACTTTAAAAACGTTTTTTACTGTACGAAAAACCCCCTATGCTGGTGCAGCTGCGGCCGGCGCCCCCTCAGCAATGGGGAACTTTATCGCTTCGCCCCCCTTTTATTAAATTACCCAAAGTTTAATGGCGATCTCCCCTCCCCTGGCCTAAATTCTACGCACTGTTCCCCTTTATTTATCGAATGCTGCTTTAAATAACTTCAAAGTTCCACTTTTTTGAGGTTCCCTTCAGAGTACTTCTTTGAGCGTTATATCAAATATCAATATGGGCAGAGACCTACCCTTGGCGTACGCGGTTTTGGGAAAACGCTACAGAGAAAAAGTTTGTTGGCGCGTAGTACAGCAAGGCTGGAGCTCGTACCTTGAAAGGGGCCCACGCCTCGCTCCAGCAGTTTCTCATTCCAAAAAGTCCGTGGATGCTCTAAAGGGGGTTAAAATTTGGCGCCCCGCGGTCTTGTCTATCACTACTCTGCCACCTTGATCCGCATACTTGTGGGCAATTCGAGTCTAAGTGTTTTTCTCATGAACCCCCCCATTAAAACCCAAACAATCGGTTTTATGAGGAGCAAAAGTCGCACTTTGGAACTTTGGGGCTTAGATCATCCATCTACTGAAAGTTCTACCAAGCTCAAGCCTCCCAACGCCGAACCCATTCACTCCAGGGAAAATTAATTCGTTGCTCGTCGAAAAAAACCGTCGCACACAGCCGAGATCCCCCTTTTAAGTCGCTCAGCTTCGCGCTGTGCCCACTTTGACGGCGATCACACTTCTACAGCTGCCCCCCAATCCTCACGCTGTCCGTCGACGAGAAAAAAATACTCTGCAAAATCAAAAGCGATGCTCATTTGCCTTGGTAATCATGCGAAGAAAAACTCCCTTTCAAAAAGCAGTTGCCGTACAGTCTATAAGAAAGCACACTCGTGCTGCACTCAGAAAGCACGCCCCCCTCCCAGTATCGCCGCGGACCCTCTCCACTGCAGGACAACAAAACCTACAGGGGGGCCGCACTGGCTTGTGAACTCCAAGAGTGGCCACTCAAGCGCATACCATTCTCGGGGAATACGAGGACTTACCCGAACACTCTGGTGTTTTTCAACCGTTTCGTGCAGCCTCGATCAGGCTCGCAGTGTCAAAATAACATTTCTCTCGAAAAGTCGCTGGGCTTAAAAATCAATCCAGCATGTGGAATCCCCCGGTATTGTGCACGCCCCGCCTAGTGCAGGGTTTGTATTGGACCTACCCTCTCTTTTCAAACCTCAAGTATTTTGGGCTTTGAAGCTCGGTTCTGTCAACCAACGGGACACATGCCAGCGAACTTTTCCTCTAGAAGTCTTCGAGAGATATCGAGGCTTCTCTCCCGATGACAATTTTCCCCTCTCAACGAGATTGATTTCTTAATGGGAGCACTCTACCTCGAGTTGTTCCCAAAAAGGGGGAGTAATAAAAACGCAATCCTTCAGTCTGAATATGCTTTTGGTGGGTGGATTAGGTCCGATTCAAGATGGGGACCACTGCCTCTCACGCCCCGCTGTCTTTGCTCGGGGTTTCCCCGGGCTTAGACCGGACTCGCGCCTCATCGGGGAGCCCCGAGGAAATTTCGTCCTAAACACAAGGATCCAGAAGACCATTTGTGAAATTTTTTCGGTTTCCCATAAACGCGATGTGAAGGGACGCTACTCTTTGCTTCCGTTCCCCCTCAGTTTCATTCTCTGCTCAAACCGCACCCCGCTTCCAAAGTTTTGAGTTAGAGCCCCGTTAAAGCGAAAACCCCGGAATCATGAAGTATCAGCTTTCATGAAAGACTACGTCCCGCTCAGCACATGCGCCTGACTCAGCATGTTGATTACGTGCCCTCATCATGTTCCCAAAAGCCCAACCATTCAAGTACAAGCCCCGTGTCGTCTTCAATGTTCATATCAAGACAAGAATGGTGTCCTCTCAACCAAACCTCCTCAGCGGACCAAAGCTTAAGTGACTTCCCCTTTCCCGAAAAAATTAAGGACTCCGCGGGGCCTTTTTCGCTGACCTGCGACAAAGTACCGTCAGTTTCTTGTTCCCAAAAGATCGCATTCATCAACACATCTTCTGGCGTCACACCGCTTCCTTCTTTGAGTAGAGCTCACCAATCACGTAGGGCCTCACACCCTCTGGTTCTTGGCACAGCGCGTGCTCCCCAAATGGTGATCGACCAAGGAGATCGCTCCCGCTTGCGTCAACCCATCAAGAATCAGATGTCTCGATGATCTTGTCTCGGCGCAATGATCTCGCTCGGGCCGCCCCTTTGCAATCTGAATTGCAAGCCCCTCTTGCCCTCGGGGGTTTTGAATTCGGGAAATGGCAAGCAATTTCGGAAGCTTATCCCCTTCCGCACGAGCATCTAGAAAGCCTTTTGTTTTCCCAAAGGGAAAAGGTATCAAAGCTTTTTGGATTGTTGTGGGATCCCGCTCAGACTGCCTCGTTTATACGAATTTTTTTCCCCGGATTGTCACAAAGCGCCTATCTTTTTTTTTACATCCCCAAGATTTTCGATCCCTTGGATTCCTCACTCCCTTTCGTTGCGGGGAAGATTTTTCGCAACAGCTCTTTACTCCTTACAAGGGGATGACCCGCCCCCTCCCAGCTCATAAAAGTTGGTTGTTTGCGTCGCTGACGTACCTCACTCCCTCGCTTAAAACCCACACCTTTGCCAAAGTCGGGGGTTTTTCACGGCTGGTGGGCTTCGTATCCCAAAAAAGGGTTTTGCCGAAAATTCTCTACCTGCAAACAACGCGGATCCCCTCTCACATACTTTACTGCGCGCAAAAAGTAATTCACCTTGAAAATTGACCATCCCAAAACTTGAATTGTCATCCCGTCTTGCTTTCTCGACTCGTTAGACCTTACCTTCCTCGAGCTCTCTCTCGGAATCTGGACTCTAACCGGACTCGATGACTTTTCTGGCCGGGGCTCGCACTCCGCCTCATCCCCCCAAAAAACTTTCGTTGAAAAACCGTTGGGTTAAGTTTTGGAACCTCAAGCCTCCGACGGGGCCACGTTACATCAGAAAAAACCCTGCAGCTTGCGTCGCGCGGTCTTTTAGGGATCGAACTGATGATCACCCCTGTGGTTGGCTGGGCCTCCGTTCCTGCGCCCCCGCAGAAATGTGGCCCCGCCTGGCCTCATCCCGTTCCCCCTCGATTTCCCGAAGTGAAGCTTCAGCCAACCCCTCTCGTTGCGAAATCGCACCCGATCCCCTTCTCACGTGTCTGGAGAAATTCTCGACAATCTCCGCGCTCAGCGTTATTTGTAAATCATACGATTCATCGATCCCCGTGGCCAAAAAAAGCACTAAAAGCTGCTCCCCCAGGAACCCTGCAACCCTCTGAGTTGAGGACCTCTTAATCTTTGATTAGGATTTCTCAACAACACACTACGCAGATGAGCTCCGCAGAGTCCCGCAAACAAGCGGATCGTTAGCTCGCGTCCCTGAGCCAAACATGACGCAACAGGGGCCCCCAGGGTGGCCGGTAGGCTCCGCCCCCTCTGCTCCAGAGAATCCGCCCCGATCTTCTCCCAAGCAAGCTCATCTCTCAGCTTCATCTGTGCTCGTTTTACAAAATTTCACTCCATTCCCGGGCCTCGGACGTGCGTCCCCTGATTCAAGAAAACCCATGGATCAGATCAGACAGCGCTCCATAGGGTCTATTGCCCCCAAATTTTTTCAAAACCTCTACAACCCAAAAGGCTGACCTCCCAGCGTTGGTAAACCCTCACGTGCCTCGTAACGGGCCTGATTATGCTGGACCTTTCTCAGTGAAAATAGCAAACCCCAGAAATGCTCCCGTACGAAAGGCTATTTATTTTGTTGATGCATGGCTACCAAAAGCGGGCATCTGGAAATGGTTTTTTGGGTCTCCACAAGGCGTTCCTACGGGCCCTGGATAGTTCATCCGCGTAAGGTCTAAAGCCCACATCTACTCTGATTGTGGACGCAACTTGTGGGTGTCTCGCCCATTCTGAAGTTCAAGATTCCCCGCCAAATCTGAAACTTTGCTCTCCGACTTCTAGCAAGTGCAAAACCAAAGGGACCAATCCTCCCTATGCACCAAATTCGGAGGCATCTGGGGGAAACTGGTGTGAAATCACCAAAATCTCTTCTCCGCCGTCTCATCTCTGACATCCTCACCCATGAAGAATAGCCGCCCATTTCACGCATCGAGGCTTTCTGAAAAAGCCGCCCTCGGGGTGCTACGCCTAAACCCAGCTGTGGACCTGACTACAGCCAGGGCACTTTTTGACCGGTGACCCCTTTTGCCCCCCCCCGAGCGCACGAGCCCGGGCAAAAGCACGCATCTGTCACGCTGGCACCGCTTTTAGAAGCCCATCAAGCGTTCTGGACCCCTTGGGCCCCCGAGATCTACATACCCAGTGCAGCGCGGGGAAGTGGACCAGAAACAGCCCTAACCCCCAAGTGGGATGTGGTTTTTGTTAAGCTTCAAGCATCCCCTTATTGGCCAAAAGGGGGCCCTCACCAATTTTTCACCCGGTCGCGAGACATTTTCGCGTCGCCCCCCTAAGTACTCATCAGGCTCGTATCTCGCCCGTCAACAAAAACCATCACCCCTTCCCGTTGCATAAATTTCACAGCATCTCTTTCAGTTTCTATATTTTTAAATTTCATAGAAATTCTGCTAAAAAACCCCTCCTTTCTATTTCTCGATGCCCATTGTTTTTAAGCAAAACCCCTTTGTCTCTTCTCTTTGCTCTACGTCAGACAGCCCTGAAATGTCACCCCATTTTTGGGGGCCGTATTTTTACCCCATTCCACTTTGAATTTATCCCGCTTGAATAATTTCCTTTCCTATAATTCAAATTCCCTCAAAGGGGTCCCCTACGCATCTTTATCACAAAAAACTGACCAAGTACTTTGAGCCCATTTGCGACTGTAGATCGGCGCCAGTACGAACTCAGTGCTGTAAGCGAACTCAACTGTCTAGCGTCACGTACGCAAAGGGATGACAGCACCTCCTTTTCGCCACGTTTCTACGTGGGGTGCGTTCTCTAAAAAACTCGCCCCCTTTCTGGGAACCCCCGTGTGTGTTTTTTATATTTAATAAAATATCAAACCCTCGCAAACTTAGCGTAGTTTTTTTAAAAATAGTGCCCATCTACGCGCCACCGCCGTGTCACTCGCCTGTCCTCCCCTGCCAGCACGTCTCCGTCACCCCCACGTCCGAAACAGTACGCCAAACCCGGTAGTGGGAATAGCTTGCTACCGGGACTATCCCCTCTACCTATATTTCCACCCTCTAATTATACAGTCCACTCCCCTTACATAGGGCAGTTTTAGAACTCTGGTGGGGTGTACATCCTGCCCTTTCGCCAACCCCCTAGCAAATTTGGGGTTCGAACCCCGTCGGGGGAAACTTTTCGGGCAAAATTTCTATGAATCAAAAAAACTATTTTCCCTTTAAAACGGGCCTATGCTCAAAACCTTTTTTATTTTTGTTTTTATATTTTATTCGGGGTTTAATTTTGCTTTTTTTTTTGTTTTCAGGCAAAAGGTTGTCGCCCTTCCGCTCCCGGTAAAGGGAAAAGTTTTTGTTTAATTTTTTTAATTGGGCAATTAGTATTTGTTACACAGTTATCGTTAACCTGGATCTAATTTTATAATTCTGCAATGGCGTTACTGGTCGGATACTGGTGGAACTTATTATTGCATATTTCGGACATACAATAGCACAAGATACTTGGTTTGTTTTTATTAGTTTATTAGAAAATTGGGGCTTTATTCCGTAATTGTGGGCTAATTTTTCTCATTAGGTCAATCTTGATGTAATTATTTTATGCACCACCGTCTGAAGGTATGTAAAGGTACCCTTACAAACAAGACGGCGGTGATTTTATGGAAGCAAAGCTTATGTACGTCATTGGGCAACATATTGTTTGAAATAACTTATGTGACATATTATAACAATGAGTGACGTATGAATGTTTGTCCGAATTTTAGCGCGTAGTTCTCTCAATTACCGTAATATTACACTTCTAATATTACGGTATTTGGTTCTCTGAGCTGTCCACAGATGTGCACCTTATCAAAGTTTTGTCCCATTTCCTTTTGCGGATGTTATATATTTTATGTCTCCTTTTTAAAAATATATTTCCTTATTTACAGTGGGAATTTATTTTGTTCTGTAGGCCCCTCTTCGGTTGAACTAGGCATGTTGCGGATTAGGAAAATAAAATTGTGAGGGAATGTCCGATTGCCGGTCACGACGGGATTTGAGCCAGGGACCTCCCAAATCGGAGTCAAGCGCTTAGCCCTCTGGAAACAAAAACCCCCAGTTTTGGGGGTTTAAAAAAAACCCTCTAAAAAAAAAAAGGGGGCACCGGGTCACCTTTCTTTGGGGTTTTGATTTAAAATTTTAAAAAGGTGTTTTTTCCC
>JAMZAV010007278.1:0-32836 GCA_024449915.1 Sweltsa coloradensis | reverse complement strand
TTTTTTCCTAAAACTGTAGATGTTTTTTTGAAGGGAGAGGTTGTATTCATTCCATACTCAAAAAGTAACAAAACACTTGTTTTTTTGTTTTTCAGTGATCCTTGTCAAAAATGTTACTTTTTGTAAAGACCGTTACCCTAGTTCCCTTTAACTTTAAACTCAACACAAACTTTTTTGGATTAATGGTTTTTTTATTTTTGGGTTGACTGATTTTGTCACAACAAGCACATGATTTAAAAAAAAATTATTTTTTTAGAAAATATTTTTTTGTAAAGACTGTTTTTTTTTGTCAACACCGTTCCCCGAGCTAATTTTTAAATTAAAGTTTTATTTAAAGTTTAAAAAAACGAATCACTTTTTTAATCTTATTTATAATATTAATCTTCATTGCTAACATGATTTTGAAAAAATTTGTTTGCCATTTTCCATTATTAGAAAGTTAATTTCCGGGTTTTGAAATTGAGAAACATTCTTGACATTTTGGTATTATAAAATGATTAAAAAAAATGTTTTTTTATTGAATGTATTAGTTTTGTGTGTAATGTAACTAAAACTATTGTGACATGATATAATTTTAATAAAAAACTTTTTACATAAATTGTCATTTTTATGTCCGTTAACGTCATGACTTTTCGTACACTTGGTTTTGGTGAAAATGTTTTGTATTAAAAAAATTTTTTTTTTTTGGAAAAACCCTTTTGGGCTGTAAAAAAAAATTATTGGAAAATGTATTGTTAAGAGGCTCCCTTTTTTTATAATTTTTTTTTTTGCAACATTTTTTTCAATATGGGTCTGTTTTGGAATGACCCATTTTAAAAAGGACTTTAACTTGGACTTTTTTTAAAAATGGACTTAAAGGTTTTGGTTTTTTGGGACATATGGGCTAAACAGAAAAAACGTGTTTATCTTTTTTGATTTTTTGATTTGTTCTTGTTTAAGGGTTTTACTTGCGTGATGGGCCTAAAACATATCAGCCGGTGGGTCTAGCCGCGTTAAACCCACTACTTATAGCCTACATTTACTTAAAAAAAAATGAAAGAAACTGTTGGGTTAGTAAATTTTTTTAATAATATACCCCTATCATTTGAAGTTGTTTTTATTTTTTTTATTGGAAAAACGTGTTAAAAGTTGGCCGCCCAAACCCAAAAAGTACCAGTTTGGGAAAGGGGACTAAACCTTAAATTTGTTGAGGTGAGGTGAAACCATTCTTCTGGCGAAACTTGGGTTGAAACATCTTAAATATTTCGGATTTTAGTTACGCCCTACGGGGTCAGCTATGCAGTTCTCCCCACCTTTTGTCCTTACCCAAATCATTTTTCTATGTTTTACTGTATTTTCGCCTTGTACTCCGACATAGGTTTGGGGAGGTATAAAAACGTTCCGGCAATTGGGCTTTTTTCGGTATGTCCCAAAATGTTCTTCGTTTTTTATACTTCGGGTTAAATAAACAAACTCGAAGGCTGTATTGAATCATTCTCGTCTAGGCCTAGGCTTTATTTCGTAACCTATTCTGACCCCCCCAAAACCCAATTCTCGACCGCGGCAAACCCCTTTTTAAACTTCGCCAAATATTTCAAATCAGAAATCGCCCAGAGTTTTGGCCTACATTTTTGGTAAAAACAATCAAAAATGACAAAATAGACCATTTCCACCACGTAACCCGGCCCTAACCTAGGTGGGAAAACCCAAATTTTCTTGCGTCGAGATCTGATTACGTTCCGTCATGACAGTTGTCCCGTGACTGGGCTAAATTCAATTTTTGAGGTGTATTAAAATTTAATGGGCCTACAAAAAGTAAAGCATTACGTTAATACAATGTTAAATATAGCAAAACTACTTAATAAGGGGGAGCTGGGGGAAGGGGCGAACCTCACTCAAAGGGTGGTAAATACCGCTTTTTACAATTCACAAGTAGGGCCTACATACAATTAAAAGAAAATACGGCTTTTCGTTTTTTTTTATTTGGATTAAGGACGCGTAAACCGTTGGGTCATAATGCACCACTCTACCCAAGGGGGGGGGGGGGAGGAGGGGGGGCCCATGCTGGTCAAAAACCACCACGGGTATTGGGGAGGAGGGGGTTTTCTCACTCGCGGTCGTCTCGCTATGTCATCGTTCGTTGTGTCGTTGTCATCCTCGCCGGGGGTCGTAAAGGGGAAGGGGGGAAAGGGCCCCCGACGACATTCCAGAGCCGCCTCTATTTTCAGGGTGTAAAATACTCCCCTTTTATACTACTGATGTTGCGGGGTGGCTTTTTCTCTGAATCGCCTTTTAAATTGGCAGAGCCATGCTCGGGGCCCAAATTCTCCCCGGGGCCCAGTGGGGGTTTTTTTGGGAAATTTACTGTCAAAAAGTGTGGTGGATGGAAAATGAGACGTGAGAAGGGTAAAACCCTTTTTTTTCAATGCGCCAAGCTTTATTATGTTTTTTATTTATTTTTTAAATGCTTTGATTATTGAATTGACTAGGCATAAGTTTTTTTTGATTCATGATGATAATCATGTTTTTGTAAGGTGGCTTACACACTTTGAATCCTCGCTTGGCGTTAGTCAGGGGCGAAATGTTTAAAACTTTGTGGGCACAATGCTGGTGAAACGTCGCTTAGCTCTTAAAGTAGGCTTATCAAAAAACGTACTTGTTCATTAGGGGATCCCCCCCAAAAAAAGTAACATTATAAAAACATTTGATTAACTTCACAACTTCACATCTATTCCATCTATTTTGGGACCCCGGGAAAAAACAATTATTTCGAACAAAGCCTCAAAATTCCTTACCGGCTACATACTTAAAAAAACGAAAAACCTAAACCTTTAACGGTCTATTTTCCAAAAAATCAAACTTTTCCCAAATAGATCCTCTCGCGTCGTTTTCTCCCCCCCAACCTTTTTTGCGTTTTCGAGCACTAAAACACGATACTTCTGTCCGACCCTACCTCTACGCCCAGACATCCCTGCGACAGAAAGGATGAATGGGGGTTACAAAGAGGTCTTACAACTCTTTTAAAATTCTCTTTTCTTTCATAACCCTTCCTACAGCTCCCCCTTGTCTTTTGTATCGCCGAATGGGCAAGGGCGACCGACAAAAAAATTTCCCTGTCTAATAAACAAAATTTTTTGTATAATTACTAACATATGAATTATTATGAATCCCAACTCCAAACTTGCAAAATTTTTTTAATCGATCTCTACGACCAAATTAGCATTTCAGATAAAATGGATGTGAAGTTGTAATGGTAATTTTGGTCCTAGAGCTTCGATTAAAAACATTTTGCAATATGGGGGATTTTCCGACCCCATATATAATTTCATAATTAGAAATTATAAAAATATGGTTAAATGATACAGAATTTTTTTTTTGGGCCCCGCGCGCCGTCTATTCCGTATAAAATAGAAAGCATCTCCCAAAACTTCTTTGTTCTTAAAAGTTTCATTAAATACCTATAGGGGTTTTTATTTTTTTTGACGCCGCGCACGCTTTTGAAGAAAAAACCCAAATTTTTTTTGCACCCAGGTATGCTCCAGTCAGGTACCCCTACCACCAGCATCGGTTGAAAAAACTTGAAAGGGTGCCCTTTCTAATTCACCTGTCTTGTTTACTATCGCTTGTGCTAAAAAATATTAATATTAGTGAAATTGTTACATTTTTTCCGTAAATCGAACTCAATATAGTAAATACGATTTAAATTGCTTTTTTAAATTAAATTTTCAGGCAAAATTAGACTATTTGTCTTATACAAACCCAAATGTGTGTCTTCCTTTTAAAACACAAAGTGATTCAGTGTACAAATGTGCAATGTACAAAATTGTCTCCTTCATTGTTCTTTGGACTCAAATCCCGCCACTTATTATCCTAAATGCTGTCCCATAATCATTTTCTAATTGTGTGTTTTACTTGATTCTTATTATTTGTTTCTTCGTAGTTATTTGATTTGGATGTTAAAAAACATTTACATTATTGCAATCAAAAAGTGACCAAATTTAAAACACGCCACTCCAGCGGTTTTTGTCTATCCCGTGGGGGGTGAAGAGTTGTCAGAAAGGCGGGAAATAAGTTTTTTTAAACTGGAGCACATTAACACTAGAGGGGGCAGGGCCCTAGGTACGGCGGGGGAGGGGAGGCGGGCCAGAACGTTCTTGATACCAGGGGAAGTCACGGGGGTTGGGTTTCCTCCATTCTCAAAAAAACCTTTTACCAGAAATTAAAAAAAACTCTGAAATTTTTTAAAATTTTTTTTTTGTTGATGGGGAGCAAGCCAGTATAAAAAATACAGTATAAAAAAAAAAATTCTCTAACTGTTCAATCATCAAACTAATTTTGGGTTTTAAGCCCAGTGGCCTTTTTTTTAAAGTCACGTGGGAAAAGCCCCTGTAATGGCATAGGTAACTTTTTAAAAAATCTAGTTTCTAAAACCAGCTTACAGAGAACAAAAACAATAAAATTTTGACTCTAAAATATTTTGAATTTTTTCAATACAAATATTCACGGGGTCACATTTTTCTATGTAAACTCCATGGGGGAGAATTATTTTGAGTGATTTTAGTTTTTAAAAAGCTATAGGGTACCCTTATTAATTTTTTCTAAGAAAAACATTGCTCGATTTCCCTTGATTGCAATAATGTCAATGTTTCTTAAAATCCCCATTCAATAACTACAAAAATTCAAAAGTGAAATCAGGCAAACAGCACTTTTAGTTGATTATGTGGGATGCTTTATGATAATGGTGGCGGGAGTTGGTCCCAACATCAATGAAGGAGACAACTTTTACATTTCTTCTCAGCACAGCCTTGAGTTTTTAAGGGGGATAAGTCTTGGGGCCCAAAAGAAAACTGTTATGGATTCTTTCTCCGCTCGAGTATACAACATTATGAAAACCTCAGTCAAGAAATTAAAAAGAGCCTAGCCTAGACCTTCATGCAAAACACCCGCATAAAAAATTGTTTTTGTGGATAAAGAGGGAAAACTGACAAAATTTGGGTTCTTCAGTCATCCATGAAAAAAGGAACGTGGCTGTGTAAATTTTCCTTATTCAAATAGCCAAAGACAGGGTTATTTTCATTAACACCTATCTGTCAAGTAAAACTTAAAACTACAACTATTTTAAATGATTTTTTTCATTGTCAAAAATTAGAAATTATGTTGGCAGCAAAGCCCAATATGTACTTGCTAATACAAGCGACAGGGGAATTTTTGGCAACTTCAGTGGTGTAACTTCCAACAAGGGAAAAAAAAAAATTTTCCAAAAAAAAACTGCATCTTTTGCAGTTCATAACTTATCATCATGACAAAAATTTCAGATTTTAAAAGGTCCCCCCACGGATTACGAGGGGCCAAAACGGTAAATTTTTATTTTTACATTTTTAAAAACTTGCAAAAGCTAAGGTTAAAAAAACCCCAACTTTTATCTTTCACACATTTAATATGGGACCCAAATATACGTAAAAAAAAAAATGGGGGTTGTGATCACACCCTTCTATAGAAAACTTTGCGAAAGTTGCAAAATTGTACATTTGCGTCAAAAATTTGTATTAATCGTACTCATAGATGTTAAGTAGAAATTTTTAAAAAAATATGTCAAATGAAAGCTCAGTTTTGGCGATTAAATTTGGGGTATTTTTCCCTCCTCCTACCTTGTACTTTCCGAGTTATTCCAAATTTCCGCTACCTTAAAGTGCCATTTTTACAAAGCCTGCGACCTTTAAGGGGCCTGTAAGTCCTGGGTAGCCAAAAAATTTTAAAATTGGTTTTTTTGCCTTTAAAACTGTATTTGTTTTGTAAAATTTGAATTTTTTCTGAAATGGTGCGCAACAGGGATTTGGTGAATTGGGATGAAAGGCCCATATCCAATGACAGTTGTGGGCCCAAATTTCCACTGAATGCGGGGGGCACTGCATCGCGCCGATTTATAGCTACTCCCGTGCGCCTTTAAAATAATTTTTTGAATTGTCATTTTAGTGTAGGGCCCAGTAGGGCCCATTATGCTTTGATTTTGTGGGAAAAAAATAAAATTTTTGGGGGGAAAACTAATAGCCCCTTAAAAACATTGGGGGGCAAAATTGTTTTTACACACCTCTGCTAAGTTGGGCCAGATGACGGTAAACCTATGTCGGTCTAGAAGCCACCCTATTACTAATCTCCTTTTTTATTGGAAGAGTTAAATTCTATATTTCTTTGTGTAAAACCGGAGGGGTAAATGTTAAAACACCGTTTTTCTGCTCACTGAGTTCAAAATGGGGGCCTGTGGACGATGCACGTCCCCCAAAAATCCAACCCAGTTATCAGCAACTGGAGAGATGGGCCCCGACTTGTTGGGGGTTTTTCAGCGCAAACCCGCACTTTCAAAGTGGGAACCCTTTTCCCTAGTTGTAAAACCTACTGGCCTTTTTCTAGATTTAATTGTTCAGCAATATTTTAAAACAGTCCAGGGAAATTAAAAATCCTATATTAAAATCTTTTTTGCATCTGTATCTAGGGATATCTAGTGGAGAAGTCATCCGCACGGTGAAGCGGGAGACCCTGGTTCAATCCCCAGCTGAGGTTGATTTACAAATTTCTGCTTTGTATTACCGGTACCGGTACCCTATAAAATGTAATTGAAATGTCTAAATATTTAGCTGCAATTTTGAAGCAAACCATGTTGGGGTATATAATGTTAACTCAGGAGACTGCATATTTGTCCTAAATTGCTGAATAATTAAATGTTCTCGATGTTTCCATCAAATGAGGTTTATGCCGTCCGCAGTGACTCATACGACTAGGTAGTGCGCTGGTTATAGGCCTACTCCCGCCATTTAATAAGTGTTTTGTGCTAAAGATAATAAATTACATTTCACAATCACAGAGTAGCCTATCAAAGATTTCACAAACAACATAGTATAGGCAAATTCGACTAAAATTCGGTTCGAGACGGAAATAATTATTAGAAAGCTGATTCCTTTTGTAATACGTTCATTGGGGCCCCCTGTATATCTCCAGAAAAATCACCAAAAATCCTACTTGGGGAACACCCTTCAATTTTGAAAAAATCGCCGCCATCTTGCAGTTTTCAAAAAAATGCCAAAATGTGATTAGAAAGCTGATTCCTTTTGTAATACGTTCATTGGGGCCCCCTGTATATCTCCAGAAAAATCCCAAAAATCCTACGTAGGGAACACCCTTAAATTAAAAAAAAAAAACGCCGCCATCTTGCAGTTTTCAAAAAAGTAGGGTCATTTCAGACACTTTTGTGACCGTTGAGAGTCAATGACAATTTCTCAACGAATCTGTCCTCTAAGAAGGTTTTATAAAACATTTAGCCCCCATGCCTCTCGCGAAAGTGTGGGCATACTCCGCCAGAGCCCAAAATCCAAGGCTGCCATTTGCCACGTCTGACACTATCTTTGCAAGGGTTTAGCCTAAAGTATCGCGTAGTATGTGGTTTTTATGGTTTTGGGGGTCGAGGAATTCGTTTCTGAAGTCGTTTTGGCGATTAGTACATTTTTTTTTCAAAATTAGAATCCAAGATGGCCGTCGATTTGCAGCTTGGAATACCCAGTGTCTCGAAATCGTAGTAGAACTTTCATATTATAAGACTCAAATGAAAGCCCTGTTTATAAAATTTTGAATAACTGACAGTTGAGCTTCCAGATAGTGCTCATAAATATAATAATTGGTCAAAACTTCAACAATAATACGAAAATATGTGTTAATTTTATAGACAGTAATTTAGCGATTTTCTAAGGAGCTGTGATAAGAGTGGTTATGGTACATGTATTGAGAGACAATGACTATTTCTCAACGGAATTGTTCTCTTATAAGGTTTTATAAAAAATTTAGCCCCCATGCCCCTCGCGAAAGTGTGGGCATACTCCGCCAGAGCTCAAAATCCAATATGGCTGCCATTTGCCACGTCTGGTACGCTATCTTTGCAAGGGTTTAGCCTAAAGTATCGCGTTGTAATGTGGTTTTTATGGTTTTGGGGGTCGAGGAATTCGCATCTGAAGTCGGTTTGGCGATAATATCCATTTTTTTTAAATATTCGAATCCAAGATGGCCGTCGATTTGCAGCTTGGAATACCCCGTTTCTCGAAATCGTAGTAGAACTTTCATATAAGACTCGAATGAAAGCCCTGTTTAAGTATTTTGAATAATTGACAGTAGAACTATGACAAATTCTGTACCTACGAAGCACTACAATCATTAGTGCACTTCCTATATGCACCATTACTGTTCGCCCGAATCTGTTGACTCTCCACACTCACTCCTCTCATCATCGCTGCCACTATCTTCACCACTATCATTTGGACAACCACGAGTTTTGAGCTGCTGGGGCAAGGGGGGTAGGGTGTGGCGCACTGGTCGGCACTTCCCATTTAGAATTTCCCAGCCGTGACCAATGGGGGACGGATGCTCTAGCAGCTCGTAATGGAGCTGGTAATACGCAATGTAGTTCGTCCTTTGCACATGGAGATCCAACGAGTCGTCGTCAGGTGGGAGTCGAATCGTACTCTTGTTCTTAATTTTGTGCCACTTGGAAGCTCTGGCTTGCATGCAGGTAGCATCCGCACTTTCAGCATAGAATTGTTATGGGACGGAAATGTACGGAGAGCTGTATCATTCTTAAAAATACTTTGGTGATATCTGCACTGCAGATACCCCACCTCGTCGCCTTCTGCCAAAAGGGCAAAAGGTAGAGAGTCATAGTTACAGGGGGGCCCCAGAGATCAGACCAGGTACCCGATCAATACCATGAACAATACCCACATCGCACACTTCCCACCCCCCTTGCCCTCCTTCAACGATCACACCTTCCCTAAACTTCCAGACTTTCCCGCCTGTACCCCTCGCTACGGAACGGACCCAGAACTGACTCTCTGAGCATGGGTGAAGGTACAGGCCCACACCCACGAACCCCAGCCCCCGCCCCCTATGGGCGGTTAGGGCCTTTTTACACCTACTGACTGGACAGTGGCTTTCCTCCGGGAAATGTCCTGGTGGGGGACCAGGGAACCAGTCAGAAAGGGGTACAAGCTAACTAATCCATTGGAAAAAGGCTAGGCACGCCAAGATGGCGGTCGAGTTAAATGGACCGCCGGGGGTCACAATCGTCTCTCGTCGCAGGTGCCCAGTCTTAGCTTCGAGCAGATGCACGCTCTAAACTCTTAAGGTTACGATGCCGAGCTATTGTTATTAAATTGGACCGAACTAGATTAATTTCAAAGTTTGTCAAAGAGTTAGAGAGAGGATACAGCTCTCTAGTACATCTTGGGTAAGTTCCCTATGTCTGTTCTTAACCTAAAATCAGCTTAATAATTTATTGTTCGTGTCTGGTCTTGGCTTACAGTTTTAAGTAGGAGAATTGAGGTTTTTTCAGGTTTTCTACACACCTGTCCTACCTTTCGCTTTAAGACTAATATACGGAAGACATGTTGATGATCCAAAAGGAATCTTATCAGGAGACAAACTTGATCATTTTATGACATAGGTTTAAATTAATGACCTAAAGGTTAACTTTAAGTGTTTGCCATTTTAAAACTGAACGTGTTAAGGGCGTACTGCCCGCTGAAGAAATTCATAATGAATTAGAAATCTAGGACGAAGTTTTTGTGAAATGGACTTTAGTTACATGGAATTATGCATGGATAATTTATATTTAATAATTAGGTTTTAATATTTGATGTTAGAATATATATTTAATGTTTAGGATTTATTACTACCCATTTATAATAAACGATCAAAATAAATAAAAACTACACAAAGACAAAAAGCTATTAAACAATACAAAAAATCAAAATATATTAAACAAATGCTTCCTGTTGCATAGATTCAAACTGTATATAAAATGTAATAGAGTCAATAAATAGATGCTTATGTAGCTAAATATCAATTGTCTTGATTCTTAGGGGAATCCCTTGCATCTGACACTCCCTGACCCTTCCCAAGACCGTGGTTCTTCCCTACGCCCTTAGTTAGAAAATCCGAGAGTGTAGAAAATAGCACCTAAGTCCACCCAAGGTGAGCAATCGCCCGAGGGTGTCGTCCCCTCAAGGACTTCCAATCCTACAAGGTTTCCGTTTTATAACAGAATTTTGAGAGGACAAATGCCTTCATGTTTGCTCTGACTTTGTCCTCTAGCTCCACACTTTCACCTACTCTTACAAGAAGCTCTCTGACCTCTGATTCATTGATTAATTTCTGCAATACTTGTTTTTTTGCCATGCCCATAGAAACCTGATGTGTGGTCACTGCCTGTGATGACAAGTAGAGGTATGATGGCATCGGCGACCTCTGCTGACAGTAGGGCATTGCAGTTGATTATTGAATGCTTACGTTTTATCAGCAGGTCTCCTCTGAATTGTTGTGAGCGTAAGCTGCTTGTTCATATACATCTGTGTCCTCGCTGTCTAGAACAACTGCTCCAGTATAATTCCCAGCTCGCAGCTTGGCATACTTTGAAAGCAGCATTGTTTCTGCTTCTGGATGCTTGAAGACGTACTCATCGCTCGTAACGCCAGTGTTCAAGTTAGTTGACGTATTGTCCTCACAATATATGACACCACTATGCAGCTGACCAATTTTTGCTTTCATTTGTTCCTTCATAAGTCTCTGCAGTCTGACCTTATTTCCTGAACTGACCATCAGCTTATTGAATTCAGCAGCTTCTGGAAACGGGTCTTTAGGCTTAGGGAAAACATTTGGGATGTGTAGATGTTTTGCTGCCCGTCGATCGTGCTCATCATCCTTGATGCTAAAGGGAAGGTCATATTTTCCCGTCTAGAGTATGATGAGACGTGCATCACCCGTGGCGTGAGAGAATTATCGAGCATATCTTATCAAGGTAGTCACTCCAGTGGTACCCGTCCCGTTTCCTAGCCTCACTGTCCTCTGGTCTGGGGGTGGCTAGTCGCCAGATCATCATATGATCATCATATGCAGCGCGTTTAAAGCACTTGAAGAAAGAAAGCCGAACTGCCTAATTGTGGTTGCAGTACTTCGATCAAGTGTTGGGTAATGCAAGACTTCGTGAGAGTAGAAAGGACAGGCGACGGGAAAAGCTTCATCTTTACTCCGTTTTAACGCATGTTATGTCACCTCCATGTAGCCACTAAAGGACTATCTACTCTTAAGTTATGGCATTTTTTTTGAAAACTGCAAGATGGCGGCGATTTTTTCAAAAATGAAGGGTGTTCCCCAGGAAGATTTTTTGTGATTTTTCTGGAGATATACAGGGGGCCCCAATGAACGTATTACAAAAGGAAACAGCTTTCTAATCCCATTTTGGAATTTTTTTGAAAACTGCAAGATGGCGGCGATTATTTAAAAATTGAAGGGGTTCCCCACGTAGGATTTTTGGGGGATTTTCGGAGATATACGGGGGGGCCCCAATAAACCGTTTTTACAAAAGGATCACTTTCTAATCATATTTTGGCATTTTTTTTTTTGAAAACTGCAAAAATGGGGGCGATTTTTTCAAAATTGAAGGGTTTTTCCCCACGAAAGGTTTTTTGGGGTGTTTTTTCTGGAGAAAATCCAGGGGGGGGCCCCCGAATAAACTATTACAAAAGGAATAAACTTTCTAATCAAAATTTGGGGGGGGGTTTTTTTTTTTAAAAACTGAAAATGGGGGGCGATTTTTTAAAAATTTTAAAGGGGGGTTTTGCCACGTGGATTTTTGGGGATTTTTTCGGGAGATATACGGGGGGCCCCCAAATAAAACGTATTACAAAAAAAATCATTTTTCAATAATTATTTCCTCCCCAAACCCTTTAAATTTCCCTTAACTAACAATATTTGTCCCTGAAAAAATTGGTTTTGTTTAAAATGTGCTTTCAATCTTGATACACCTGCCCAGCTGGTGAAAGTGGTGACATTAAAAAAAAAACTGGGAAAACGCTCAGTTGGACGCGTTGAAAAGTGGCACGTGCTATAGCTAGACCCCCCATTGCACTTTTTTTTTTAAATTTAAAATTTGCACTTTTCGCTGTCCACGGGGCCCAAATTTTTTCCAATATTTTTTTATTGCCAAAGTATTTGGGAAAACCCGTGTGAAAACCTTTATTTTGGAAAAAACCCACCGCCTCTAGAGGACCTTGACTCCGGGGGAAAAACTTTTAAATTTTTGGTGAAAAAATAATAAAACCTACTTCCTCAAAAGTATTTTGATTACTTCTAGGTGGCAGTCATTAGAAACTTCGCGCCCCCCTTTTTCTTTTGCCATGGCAACTTTACTTTTTTTTTATAATGAAATTTCCTTTACACTACTTATCGGATCAAAATAAATTAAAAATATTCGTACCAAACGGACATTCTAAATGTTTTTGGCCCCTCGATTTTGTCTCCGTTTATTTTGGGAAAAAAACTTTCGATTAACTTAATGTAACTTTTTAACTTTTTGGGAAACGATTTTCCCAAACAAAACTAATGGCATTCAACCGAGAACAAAGGCTTCCCCGGATGGCCCCCCAAAATTTCAACAAAAAAAAAAAAAAGCGGTTTTTTTTTCCTTTTTTGGCGAGAACATAAACCCCAAAAAAAAAAAAAAAAAAAAGCTGGGTTACTATTTTTTAAACTTTTTTTTCTTTCCCGGGCGATAAATTTCAAATATTTTTCCAAAAAAGGGTTTTAATATGACTGGATATTGGAAAAATTGGAAGGTTCCCAAAAAATAAATAATTAAGGGCGGGGGGCAAAATTTTTCCCCCTCAGCCTGAGAAATTTTTTAAAAAAACCAACCTATTCATTTTCAAAACGATTTCCGGGGGCCTTTAAAAAAATCAAATTTGTGCCCAAAAAACCTAAAAACTTTTTTAAAATAGTTGTGGCTTACCCAATTTTTAAAAGATTTTTAAAAATTTTGGTGTTAATTTAATGAACTGTGAAAAAATTTAAAAAGGGGGTTTGGGAAAAGGGGAAAAGAAAAAAAAAAAGTAAAAGGGGGGGAAAAAAAAAGGGAGAAAAAAAAAAAAAAAAAACCCTTTTATGGGCTTATCCACAATGCATTTCGCCCTTCGGGGACTCATCACCCGTTTGGGGGGCCCCCAAAAAATCAGCTAACTAAAAATGCAAACAAAACTCACAACACAAAACCCAAACCTGTGGAAAAGGGCCCCGCAAGAAGCAAATTCTGCATGCATGTTGTCATCATCAAAAGGTTCTTCACACCCATTCATACTGGGGAAACACCGTCACCCAAAAACAAAAGGGGGTTTCCCCTTTCCCAACCCCTAGTGCTCGGGGACAAAAATCCATGACTAAAACCTTTAAATGCTGCATTTTGTCATCACCCGGTAAAAAGTTTTGTTGCTCCCAGCCCTTCGGGCGGAAATTTATTTTCCCTTTTTTCCCTTTCCCAACCTGTAAACCCCAATCAAAACAAAACGATAGGCTTTTTTCACATTTAGAACCTAAATATGACGGGTTTTTATTTTTAAAGTAGCAAAAAGGAAAATAATTACTTTTTCTGCAAAATTAAAGAGTAAAAATCGGGAACTTTTCTCAATTTCTGTAATTTTTTAACTCCAAAATTGAAATTTATTTGAAAATTGGACATAAAAATAAACATTTCTGTTTAATTTAACGTATATAGTTGGCACCATGACATTTGGGAAATATTATTACGAACATGCCTAGCTAATTCCAAAAAGTTAATTTTAATAGGGCCAAAATATTTGTTTAGTAAATGGGTTTTAAATTTTTGCTAAAAGGGTAGTGATTGCAGTGCTATTTTTTATGATGAAATGATGCCTTACCTTTTAGTTTTTATACTGAAATTGAAAATTTTTTTTTTTAACAAAAATTTTAAAATTTTTTTTTTGCTATTTCTCAGGGTCCTTTTACCCTTAAACAAATTTAAAAATTATTTTTATTTTTTTCCTTGATGCAAACCCCACCGTGACTGTATTGCACTTTCCCGGGATTAGAAGAACCTGTACGAAAGTCAAGGGGCTCCTGAGAACCTTCCACATCGGGTTGCGCTCACGTTTGATTCTTCAACGTCTCAGACATCGTCATATTCCCCCCCCCACCCCTTGTATCGTATTGATGTTTTGTAAAGTCAGTTTTTTGGAACGTTTTATCCCATTCCCAACCCTCTATCCTCCCTTTTAAGATGTATCCGGGATGTTAGTTAGCTACGGGGCTCGACTATTGCTTAGCTACTATTTTAATTTTTTAACGTAATTTATAAAGTCTGTTAACTTCCCTTTTTTCTTGCAATCCCCTAAGTTTTCTGACAACGGTGTTTTTCAGTGAGTGAAGTAAAGATATTTTAAGGGTAGGGGTTCCCCCCCCCCCCCCCTTGGAAAAAAAAAACACCAGCATGTTTTCCCAGCGGTTTTCATGTTCCCCCGCATGTTTTCTAGCTCCAACCACAGTTCACCTTTCTGCATTTATTCAGTAAAATAGACCTAGTAAAAAAAAAAAAAACGTAAAGTTAGAAAGCGGGCCCATTTAAAAATCAATAAAGGGTAATAAAATTTTACTGAAAATTTCTAGCTCTAAAAAGTGGGTTGGAACCACTTTAGATTTTAAAGGCGGCAAGTTCATGTTTTTCCCATGCCCAGTGAAATGTGTAGTGAACCCCCAGTTTTCCCCTGGTAGTGAAATGTGGCGTATGTCGTATGGTCATGATACTTAATCTCAGCTGCTCTTATTTAATCTCCTTGTCCCGATTTAAAAAACCCGGGGAAAAAAAAAGAATCGAAATCCCCTTCGACGCGACAAAAATCCCGTCAATATTATAAATTTTTCTTCAAATTTTATGGGGGCCCCAAATATAACTTGTGAAATAAAAAAGATGATATTGATAAATAAATAATATCAACCCCTTTATCCAACAATGAAGTCGGGTAGGGGTGGGAGGTTCCCCCCAAATTTTTGGGCCCCCCGGTCCCTTTTGAAGTCACTAGCAAAGCCGGGGGCTACCCATACTTTTTTGTTCTTCTTTTAAACCCTATTGACCCCCAATATTTAAAGGTCCCCGCATATAATACGGGTAGGGTTTTAGAGGAAAAAAAAACCCCAAAAAAAACAAAAAAAAACAAAAAAAATGAAGCTGCAAAAAAAAAAAATAAAATTTTTAAAAAAGTGTTATAACTTGAATTTATACCTTTTTTGGCGATTTTTTTCCCCTTTTTATTAATGTTTAGGCCTAGGCCTAGGGTAGGCCAAAAAATCAATCGACTAGGCCTAGGGCAAAAGGCCCCCAGGCCTACTCTAGCCCTAGTCAAGGACCTCACAAGTCTACAGCCTAGGGCCCCCCACGGTGTAAAAAGTAAGCCTAGGGCCCAGGCTGCGTGCAAACGGCGAATTTTTTTTATCCAATATCCATTCCGGGGAAAATTCATTTTTTTTTACTGATTTTCTTTTTTATGATAACGCTTACTGCCTACGTAATTTATTGCGATAAACAATAACAGGGCTTGGATGCGAGGTCAGGGGTGACTGAATTACAAAGGCGTCGAAAAAAAACTTCCTTTTTTTGGTTTTCTTGCGTCCCATATCAAATGATATTTCCCCATCAACTATCCTGAAAAAAAGAATGTGGAGAATATTTCGTTTTGGGGGGAAAACTTTTTTTTTGGGCTTTTAAACTCGAGTTTTGGGGTGGTTTTTTACATTTTTTATGTTTCTTCCATCTTATTCTTTGCTAGCATCTCGGGAAAGGGCAAACTCACAAACACCGGGGGTTGCGATTGGGGGAAACCCCCGTTTTTCCATAGAGGGCGCTAGTGAGGGGTACCGTGCGCGCTCTGTCCCGGGCCACGGGTGGAACTCGTTGTAGGGCGCGGAATATTCAAACGTGTTGAAATAAACATTGGAAAAGTCTAGTCCCGGTATTAATTTCGAGTGCGAATTTTTTGGGAATTTTTTTTTGGCTAGAAACCCCCTATATATTCGGGCCAATACGGTATCTCTTTTTCTTTCTTTTTTCTTCTTTGGGAAAGGTTTTTTTCACCAGATCTTGACATATTTTCCATGTTTCCACCCTTTTTTCCGTTGAACTCTTTCCCAAGCGGGGGTTTTGTCTTTCTTTCCCTCCCCACCTCAGGCCCGGGGCTCCCTCGTGTTCTCCTCTTATCCCCCGCATCCTGTTCACCGTCCTCCTTCAAAACCCCCATCATGGGTCTCAACCACCGCAGCCCTTTTGGGCTTTTGAAACCATTCATTGGAAAATTATTTTTTAACTATCTCCGTCCTTGTGCATACCAAAAGGCGATTGTTTAAAAGCAGTACTTGATACACCACCAAGGGGTAAAAAAAAAACCATGCCCCGGGTTCCCGGGGGATGGGAAAAAAAATGGGGCAAAGGGAAATAAAATTTTTTTCCCCCATGCCCGTTGGGGGTCTCTCACTTTGCCCGCTCTTAGCTCTCCCACACAAGATAGGCCCCTAAGCATGGGGAAAAAAAATAAACCCACTTGTCCAGTAAAAAGTAAAAAAATTTGTCGTGATTACAGATTTCGTTATATGTTGAAACAAAAAGGCCTACATACACGGTACATTGCAAATTCTTACCCGGTAAACTGAGTTGGATCGAACCCCCGCCCTTTTCTCCCCCCCCCCCCCTCTCTCTCCCCCCCTCCCCTCCCCCCCCACACTGTAGGGTGCGGACAGACTAAGGCTGATACAAACGGCACGCGGCTGGAAAAAAACATATCCACAGAAAAGGGGCCGGATGGAAGAAAATAATTTCTAGGGTAGGAAGTACATTTTAAATCTTTTTTTTTTTTTTTGGTCAAATAGCGGGGAAAACTAGAATCGTTTAGACAAAAAAGTTTTATGGCCCTGCGGTTAACATATAAAAAAACCAGTGTAAATTTCATACTGTTGGCGAAAAGCGGCTAAAAGGGAACGTTCGAGCAGGTTTTTACTAAAATGATGTCCTGATACCTATTTTACAACATAATTCAAAAAAAAAAATTTTTTAAGTTTTCTGTCTGGAGATGTAAATTATCTCCACATGCCCACCGGGCATGGCTTTTTTAAAAATTTTTTTTTTTTTGAGCCCGCTCCCACAGCTTGTAGATAGCACTGTAGAAATAACTCCCCACCCTAGAGGGCTGGTTGTTGGTTTTATCGATTGCTCGTTTTTGTTCCATGTTTTTTTCTCGGTGCACCCCACCCTTCTATTTCCTGTTATTGGATGGATCACAAATATGACAATAGATCTCAACTAACTTTACGTCACAACTTAAGTTTCATTTTCCCAAACAGTTTTTTATGGGAATGTACTGTACACAACTCTTTAAGTCAGGTTTGGTAAACCCTTTTTAGTGACTTTGGGGCCAAAAAATAAAGTGTAAGCTCACCTTGAATCCGGTCCCAATGTAAATCTAACTAAAGTGACTTCTGTGTTTTTCGTCGGCCATTTTCTCAACCTTGGACATTTTTAGTAGTCTTGAGGGGGTGCACTCTGAACTTACCCCCTCAGTTTTTTCGATTTCGCAAATCCTTCTGACAAAATTTATTATGAAAAATTTCTCACTGCATATGACGGGGAAACATTGCCCTTAAAGCCATTGCCAAATCCTTTCATGCATCTTTTTTAAAGCATCCGGAATCGATTCCCATCCCACCTTTCAAAAAAACTTTTCAGCACTTTGCACTTCTCTATTGTTCAAATCGCTATGTTCAATTCCTCTAAAACTGTTCTTAGTTCAGAACTTGTTTTTTTTTCCCAAAAGGTACTACTTTTTAAACTGCCATCTCTAATCAAATTTTTTAATTTCCCAACCCCACAAAACATGTAAGATTTAGTCTTGAAAGTCAAACGTATCAGGGGTTTTGATGAATTAAACCTTTTTTCTCCATCTCCGGAAGTATTCTTTCTTCATATTTTTTTGGGCAAAAGTTAATATTGACAGAATGTACAATCAATGCATCCCTTTTTAAATCTTTCAAACATATTTGCTGTTTCCAAGGGGTTTTAAGTTTGAAAATATTGCGCTTTCCGATTCAATCACGTTTGTAATGTTAAACTGTTTTTTTTGAATGGTTGAGAATGTCAATTTGAGGTCAATATCATCCCAACCCCTTTAAAGTTTTTTTTTTAAGTTCATTAAATGTTTTTCAGACATCGGGGGTAATTATGCCGTTAGGCGGCCCCACGCGAAAAAACCCATAATTTTAAAAAAACCCAAATTTTTACTTTAATCACATAATCATAATGAATCCGATTTCAAAAAAACGAAATTTTTTTCAAAAGAAATTTTCAAATTAACCTCTTAAAATATGATAGGCCTCGTAGTGACATAGCTGCACTGACAGCCATTTTAATGTAAAACACCCCAAGCCATGTACCAACTGTTGAAACATAAACTGAGAACACTTTAGACAATAAAACACCCAAAAATTTTTCCTTACGGTACTTTTGTACCCAAAAATTTATTATTTTCTTGTCTTTTAAAGGGGGGGGTTTGCCCCCCAACCCCCCCGGGGCTCGCCCCTGGACCCCAGTAGTCTTACATAAGTGGGCAAAAACCCTACAACTTGATTTTTGATAGGAAACGGGGACCCTACGGGAGTTTTTTTCCAAAAAGACGTTGGCAACCAGCTCCAAATGGCGTGTGATAAAAGATGTTTTTACAACACACATAACACAATTAAAAAAAAAAAAAATGGGAAATATATTTACCTTTTTCACCCCAAAAAACCCGTAATAAATTGATAAAGTAAAAAATAATGCTTTTCAATGTCTTTTTTTTTTTTTTGGAAAAGTCAATAAGCATGATATACAAGGAAAGAGGTTAGAAGTGGGCAGAAGTCGAAGCAAGGAAACTGTGGGAAGACAGAAGTGGATGGCGTGAACTGGTGGGAAGAAGTGCGAGTAACCTGAAGAGGACATGACAGGCCCTGGCAACCGGTGTTAACAACTCATCAATGCCCTAGAATTGTGGCTGATAGCCCCCCCTGACCTAACTTAAGTTTGGAAACAGGAGTCAGAATATATATATATCTATATATATAATTTAACTTTACACAAACTGCTGAGTGCATGCAAGTTCATTTATCATCTTTATCTAGAGGGTGGTTGTTAATTAAAATTACAACAATGGTGGTGACCCAAACTTATGACGTCACTTGCCGTTCGCGCTATGAAATGCAATATTATAACGTAATACTTTTATACTACCTCAGTAGAACTCGATTCAGATTTATTTGTGTATGCAGGTACATACATAGGTAGGCTACATTATTCAATTGAAAATTGTAGCCCACTTTTTCTCTATTGATTAAATTGCAGTTGAGTTTTTGAAATTAATTTTTCATCTGTTTAGTACACACAGTCCATTATTTGGACTAGGTGGTCAGTCTGTGGATTTCATGACTTTTGAATTGGGATTAACCTTGTTGTCAAAATATTGATTACTTTATTGGATGAGCGTAGCGAGCGAAGCGAAGACTTCAATTTCCACTGAATCCCCCCAAAAATTTAGCTTGGTGGTTTTTTTTTTTTTTTTTTTTTTGTTTTTGTATTTTTTGTCTGTTTGTTCGCTCTCTACTGGCAAACGGCATATGCGATCTTCAGAAAATTTGACCGACTTCGAAATCTCTGAACTTTAGACTTGCGAGACGTTTTTGGGTACATCGAAGAAATATTTTCTCATGAATATCGTACTTTTACGATTTTTTTTTATTTTTGTTGCGATATTTTGTGCCATTTGGGCCAATTCTGACCGAACGTGTGGGCTAGCAACGTTCATAATTATAACATGGGACATTAAGGTTATGGTATTGTTATGGTTATGGGTGTAGTACCTTTTGAAAGAAAAAGTTGAAAAATTAACCAGAATCCATAGAAATAAAGCTTTTAATATAAGTTTTTTTACAGTAAATAATACCAATTGAAAAGAAACAATCAAACTTTACAACAATCACCTACAATGCGTAGGCAACAAAACAAAGCACTTACAAACGTAAAGATTCTCACGCAAACTAAACTATAAAAAGCTCATCCATCAACGCGGCGGGACTTAATCGTTTTCCTGTAATTTTACATGTAGTCGTTGACGATGCATCGATTAAAGTCCGTTATTAAAAACTTTTTATCAATTTTGAGTTCACAATCAAAATAAGGCATGCAATTCGAAAGAGGCTACTTATACGTATTCTTGCGTGCTGATGTCAAATCCTCACGAAGGTATACACTGTACAGTAACCCTCGTTAATTCAACTCGGTTTTATACAAAGTACTGTTGGAAGTTCCTACGAAGCTTTGGTATAGCCTAGGACTTATATTTCTAAAAGGGGGGGTTACGATGTCACAAGTAACGTTTTAGTTTACAGTACTCTACAAGATTGCTGTTTATGTCAATACTAGTTTTAATCAATCACATATTCCGGGTGATGGCATAGTTATCCCTAACCATGGCCAATTGCAAAGCACAGTTTTGCTTTCAAACATTTTCTGTTTACAATAATCCTAAGATTTACTGACAGCAGTGACTTGCAAATGGCCTTGGTTTTTGTGTTGTTTTCTCTAAGGCAGCGCTATCTTTGATTATGTATCATGTTACACTGGCATACTTGCAATCAACAAAGGTCTGTCAAATTGTCTCAACACACTAAACTCAATTTAGGTACCGATAAAGGGCATTTGTATATCCTTTTGGATTAGATAGAAGGCCCCTATATTATGATAGTCATTGTGTTTCCTCAGGTAACTGCTTGAAAGTTGAACTGATTTCGTTTTTGCAAATCCGATTCCCTGGTATCCTAAGTACTATACGGTACAGACAGTTGTTGCGTTAGCAATAGTGTTAGGTTGCGTTTAACTGTCATTTGTAACTTCTAATCCAATGAATAATAATTTTCCAAATGACTATCATGAAATCAAATACATAATAGAGATATCAAAACACAAAACAAAGATTTTTCATTTGAAACATTTTCTGACATAATATTGTATCATGATTGTGCATTTTCATTAGTAAAATGTCAATTTAGAAAGTACGTATGTACACGTAGGTTCTTGCTTGCTCTTGTACCTTAATGCTGTTGGTCCTTTGGGCTTCTCCCCCATTCTCATGCCGGAGGTCCCCGGGTTCAATTCCTGGTTTCCAGCAAGTTTAAACTTTGTAAAAGGTGACTTTAGAGACCACAATAAAGCATTGAAACCAATGATCATCCCAGTAATTACGTCACTCTGTAAACCAGTAACTTGCATCTGAGTGGGTTGGCTCTATGTACACATTTGTTTATTTATTACTGACCCTTGACTAAACACTGTTGTTATAATAGTTTATACACTAGCATCTCTGTTGAAGTTTTGCCAAAAACAAACAATCTCAAAATTACAACTTTAATTTGAAAAGAGTGCGCATTTTTTCAAAGGGCAGTGTTGTGGCAGTTTTGTAACTGAATAGAATAAACGTTAAATAAACTCTGAAATATTTTGAGGTTCCGATAATTATTCATCATGGAACCCTAGTTCATCAAACATACCCCGGTATTTCTTTTTTTGAATTTGCTGTGAGAAGTGACACATTTCTTTACCGCTAGAGACCATAGAACGCCATAATGGCTAGGTTTGGCAATTGTGGGCATTTCAGAAGAAATGGGTCGTCATGCATTACCTAACTACAGAAGCATGACTTTTTATTTTTAGGCCTTAATTGAAATAAAGTAACTCAGTGAGTTGAGGCCCCCTTTACTCTCCTTTTGGAAAAGTCTAACTTATCACAGTAATTTTGATGTTGGTATCTTAAGTTCCTACCATTTCCCACACTCTACATTTTTGTTTTTACAAAAGCAAAAGTCAGTTTCTGTCAAGTTTCTAAAACCTAGAAGTTGACTTTGACTATACTTGGGCTTTACCCTACATAACTTTAGTTAGTCCCACTGAAATGGGGTATCTTTTACATTGCTAACAAACATCAAATCGATAAATGGTAAATCATCAAATGCTGCCCAATTTTTAATTGCTTTTTGACAACACTGCTTAAAAAATTTACTGTACGGTGTTTCGCTATGCAACAATTCAATAATGTAATTTATCTGCAAGCCATATTGTTGTAGCCATCAACAATTATGTAGAACTTTGTTTGCTTTCTAACTTTACGTACGTAAATGAACGACCTTCGTTGTGGGGTTTTTGGGAGGAGGGGGGGGGGGGGGTTTGGGGGGAGGTTTTTTTGAATTGTGGGTGTGTTGTGGGTGTGAGTTTTTGGGTTTTTTGGTGGTTTTTTTTTTGGGGGGGGGGGAGGTTCGACAGTTGTGAGAACTTTTACATTGCGACCTCAGAAGAACCAGGCTTCTTAAGGTGGTAGAACCCCTGCAGTAAAAGACTTGTGAAGTGATTATCTTGAAAACGGCTGCAAAATATCTAAAAACTGATTGCAACAGTAACGTTGTTGGTTAGAATTATATAATGCAAGAAAAGTGTTCAATATAACATCAGAGTTTGTATTTTGATTATGCATTTAATTATTAAATGTGTAATTAAAAACTTACTTACCATAACATTACAATCTTTTTTCATGGCAGGCTATAGTTTGCTCTCAAAACCACAGACATAATGTTGGCATGGGTCCCTGTTTGCTTTAAACACGAGCAAGTATTGAGCTCATTGGCAACCCTTAAACTCTTCTGTGCTTGCATGACCCTGGAGGGGGGGTGGGGGCGGGGGCAGATCACCTTTTGTAATCAGTTTTTAACTGGTATGATCGACGTTTAAAAAAATAATAATATCTGCTTGGGGTTGGGTTTCTTTTAAATTAGCTTCAGAACCTTTGTGAAAACCATTGTGATTTATTTAAATTTAAAATCTTGGCGAAGTTTTGTTAGCGGTGAACACATTCTCATTAATCTTGTTATCATCATTCCTATTATAAAATGCATGTTGGGTAAAGCAAATTGATATTAATGTTCCCCCACTGAAAATTAGTTCCGAGACTGAGTGGGGGAGTGGTGACTACAAATTAATTTGTTTTATTTGTATGCATCCTAGTTTAATTGTAAATCAAACCTGTTAAGATATCTGAATGGGGTTATGACGTGAAACTAAATAAATAAATGAAAAGTTTCCAAAAAATTGAGAAGTATACTGTGTATTTTACAAGCACAGAAGTACTTAAGGGTTTTCCAATACTTAATAAAACTATGACCAAGGATGGCACACTTAACCCCAGGAGTAAGCCCTAGTGTATTTTTCTCACCGGCTGCTTCGTCCTGCAATAGTGGTGTTGCTATTTTCACTCTTTGTGCTGCTTTTGCTACACTTTAACAGTTTGAGTTCTCCGTACAACGGACGGGACTGGATGGTGGAATTTGTGTGAATCACTACCCAGTGAAGTTGCTAGTTCTTGCACATACGGTTCTAGTTTCAAACGCTGTTTGAACCAGTCCATGTTTGAGACTAGCACTGATATGGATGTGGGCACTTCATCATTTTTTGCCGTCATTCCGTCCTGCTTTGGGAAACACTCCTTTAAAGTGAAAAAGTACTTTTGTGGGGGATGGTAGCTCTGAAGTGAAAAAGACTTAGGTATATAAAAAGCGGTTTTTTGCCCATTTTTGTGTTTTTTGTGGCATTTTTTGCTTGGTTTTCGTGTAATTTGTAATATTTATTGTAATTTTATTTAATACTGTTAATAAATTATATTATTTTTTCCAATGCAATTGTTTTAATTTACTATTATTAATTATATAATTATTATTTTATTATTATTTATACTATATTTTAGCCTTGGAAAAAACTAGCTATCCATGAAAGTAGTCACCAATAAGTTGGTCTTGAAAAAAATGGCTATGTCCATAAACTAGGTCAACTGCAATTTAGCAGCTAACCTAGTAAATTGGCCTTGAAAAAGTAGCTAAGTCCACTAATTGGGTCATGAAGGGTTAGGATTATTGGAGACTGTTGGTCATGACCTATTGCTATGTATGTCTGCACTTGTCAGTCAATTTTAAATGTTTCCCTTCAATGGACCAGTCTAAATGAAAAGTGTGAAACTCAACACCCAAAAAGGTTATGAGCTCCACAGCTTTCCATTTAACGAGTCCATTGAAAGGAACCATTTAAATGACAAGTGCAGACATACATAGCAATAGGATCATGACCAACGTCTTCCATCCCTTCGCCATCATGATCCAATTAGGTAGTAGCATACCTGCAACAATGGGAGTTAAAAAGGCGTTAGTGCATGCTAAAGCAATGGAATAAGAAGGTGCTATGTCCAATGAATTATCAACACAACGGCATGGTTTAAACAGTTTTTAGTTGCCAGCTGTACATTATTTAACAATTACAACAGTATTTTTGAACGTGCAAGTACAAAGTGGCAGAGGGAAAAGAGACTATGTCCAGGGCCTTGAAATTGCAAAGTGGCAAGGATTGGTGACTGGTGATACTCACCAAATTTGTTTCGAAGGTCGTCTATTCGATTTTTGGCCAGTGGTTCCAAAGCGTGGTAGATGCGCAGAGAATTCTGAGAGACGAAGTTTCAAAGGTTGCGATGTCAAGTGTTCGAAGGGTCAGAGTGTAGATGCGCAGATATGTGCGCACTATAGAAGACATTTCCATCATCTGGACAACCCCAACATAGAAAAAGTTTCAAAATGGGAACATTTAAACTAGTTATTGAAGCCAGGCATCAAGAGTCGCATACAAAGAAGACATTTGTGTTAGTATTGAAGATGAAAATAGAGAAGTCTAAGCATCTTACTTATTAAGAGTTTTCACGAGACAGGCTATGTGCCCTAAGCACTCAATTAACGATGGACAACAGCTCTGGAATAAAAATTGAAAACGACATACGAGACTTCCAAAATCACGTGAACACATATTTTTATGCAGAAAAACTACACAAAGAAATTGAGGTATATGTAATAACCCTACTATTCACCATGGTTCCACATGAGTCGACTCAAAAGAGCACGGGTATAAGAGGAGGTTGTCTCGCCCCGTTGACTTTAAACGCTTAACAATGGTGAATAGTAGGGTTTATTACATAAGCAATTTCTGTTTTGTTTGAATGTTGTTCAGCATAAAAATATCTGCGTCAGGTGGCATTTTAGAATTTGGGTATGTCGCTACAATTTTTCTCCCGAGCGTTGTACATCTTAATTTGAGTGTTTACAGCGTGCCGAGTACATGCCTGTCTCGGAAGACTCTTTAAGCGCGGGGCGAGGAACACAAAACTACATGAACACAACAAAATAGACATTTTAGTAGAGAATGGGAAAGAGAACCATAACGCCCTCCCTGTGGGGCAACTAGAAAGCATTTTGGAACTTTGTGAAAACTGTTTAAAATCACAAGGGTATTTCTTTAAGGTAAGCTGTTGGGTTCCCCTACACATCTGTTACTAAAATAATTTTTGTTACATCCTATAGGAACCTAAGTTTTTGAGCGGGAAGGAAATTGGTCTCATCTGGTCTCAGCGCCCATAAGAATTAGCATGGTACAAAAATGTAAACTCGCCGTATCTTTTTACTCGCGCAAAAGAAATCCTAACTAAACAATAACATCACAAGATGCATATTTGGGGGGGGGGGGGGGGGGGGAAAGAAGATAATGGCATTCTACTTTGCTAGATGACGCTTCCTAAATTCAAACTATTATGAAGTTAAATGGACCCTGTTTCCGCGCTGTCGCAAATGTACTCAGACTGAGCGGCAAGACCTAAGCGAGACGCAGCCACGTTGTGTGCAGCTGTGTCATCCTCGCATACCACGCGCCTGTTCCATAGTTGCTAAATGTACTTTGGCATTTCAAGATTTGTTGGCACATTAAAGGAAAGTTATTAGTAATGTAATAATCTAGTACAACCCAGTTGACCCTCACATTACCACAAAGACAAGTCGGATACCAAATGTTAGGCTGATGCCACGGACAAAATGTTTTTACGTGCTTTTTCATGAGCAGTTTGGAAGGTTTGGCTACAGTGTAATGTTTAGAGTTTCACTTAACTCAAAACTAATGTCATTAGTTTTCTTACAATATGATAAAATTAAGTCCGGTCCGTGGTCGGAGTTCCTCGCGCTATCGCTTACGAAAACATTTAGCACGGGTTAATTTGCCTATACCACGCTGACCGGAGAGACCTGGACAACGCCCACTTAGTTCCCTATTGTACCAACTTTAATTATTATTTCAATTTCTACGACATATTTTGCTGTCAAAACGATCAAAAGTTAATTTTTACCAACATGTTTGACTCATTTGACTTCTATGTTGTGTGGAAAGTTAAATACAGGATAGAGAAATAACAATTTTAAAGCTACAATAGAAACGCAAAAAATTAAAAGGACTTTAAAACAAAATTAAAAAACCCCACCCGACGGGGTTAAAAACCCGGGTTTTCCCTTTCCATAGGTGCCTACCAATGGGAATATTCCACTTCCCCCAAAATACGTACGAATAGTTTTTTTAAAAAGAATATTTCGCCCCCATTACAAATATGTACTTTTTTTTCCCCGTGAAATAAAAATCCAGTGTTTTATAGCCGTTTTAAAAGCACACTTTTTTAAGCGGCAAAAACGCTGACTCGAACGGGGTTGCCAAGCCGTCGGGAAAACTCATCCGACCAAAGATTTTTGGAATGTATTATAGTAGATGAGATATACATCAAGACGGCGGTGTTTTAAAAAAAGCGCCCCTGCGTAGCCTCCAAATGAAAACAGATGGGGGACATTTACTTTTAACCCTAGCCAAAAAGAAAAAAGTTGACATTGCAATCAAAAAAAAATTGAAACGCCTGGTCTAGGTGACTAAAAAAATTTTTTATAAATCAACAGTCTGGGCCAATCGTTCCTGTAGGATATAGGCATTGGTATGTGAATACTAAATTACTACTTGAAAAGCCCTGGGCTTAACTTCCCAACCCTAGGCCTGCACTTTGTTCTGACCACATCCCGCAAAAAAAACCTTATTTTGATGACAAATAAAGCCATTTGATAAAAAAACCCTTAGCCCTAGGCTATAAAAAAATCAAGAAAAAATGCTCGTTTTCTTTATCACAATATCTCGCGAAATCTCCTGTCAATAGAAAAAGAAAAAAAAAAAGACGGTGAAAAAGTACTCCCTGTGGAGTTTTTTTGTTTTTAGCGGATGGGGGAGCACCGCCGTCTGTATGAAATATGTCAAATAAAGTACATTTAAATTGGCCTTTACTCAACACAGTTATGACGTAGTACCGTCCAAAGATGTGCACGCCGTTTTTTTGGGGCCCCAAAATGTGGGACCCATTTAAATTTTTGTTTAAAATTTCACAAAAAAAATTTTTTAAATAAAAAAAAGGCAGTGATATTTAAAAATGAAAAGAATTTAAAAAAAAATATAAAAAATTAAATGGAATATTCCCCATTGACCCCCAAGAACTTTTAAATTCTGATTGTAGTTGCATTATAGAACTGAAGCAACTACAATTCAGAAGAAAAATTACCATATGGTACCTAGTCTGGTCTGGCATGAGGAGTACCGAGCGCAAGGACGACACCACTGGGTCGAGAATAGATCTTTCTTTTTTTGTTTAAACACACAAGAAACTAAAACTAACTTTCTAGATAGAAAGTGCACCTGAACGAAACTTGGCAGCATGAGTAAATGCAAGGGTGTTTGTGTTTTTCCACAAAGAACACACTCATGACGTGCGGATGCAGCGCCGTGAAACGTGCACTGCTTGAGCATTATTGACTCTCGATGCGTAAATTTTTGTTCAGTGCATTTCTATCTAGAAGTTAGTATATTTCTTGTCTAAACAGTCTGATGCAATATTACAAAGAGAATGTCTTGTAGAAAATCGCATCAGTACGTTTTTTTGTCAATAAATTGTTGAGGAAAACTTTTTAGTCATTGATAATTTTCACAGGTGATGCTCCAGTGTTGTAACAAGCTAAACGATGTGTCAAAATATCGAAGTGAATCGCTTTTACAAAGAATGATTATGTTTGCTAGATATTATTCATTTAAGTATTGTTCCAAATAATGAATAGAATATTAGTTAGAGCATTGATAAGTGATGCGCGTTGAAGCAGGCGGTCAACTTGCGAAATGAGGATTACATACACCCTAATACTAGTCACGTGACTTCACTCAAATAGTTTTCAAAGCTCCGCCCATTGCGAGTCGTCAATTAATTGGTAAGCAATCAGTCCCTTCGTCCAGTGGCAAGCACTCGCCCGAAACCACGGCCCTCTCCTAATGCGACCTGACTCAGGAAGGCTATACTATACACAAGCAAGGTCAATTTCCACTCCCCGACAGTACTTTCCACCAAACCATTTACCTCCCCAGGTCTTGTTCTTACTTCTGGCTGGAACTTTCCAACTGACGATCCCTCTGACTATTAGTCCCTCTGTAACCTATTGTGGATGGCCCTTCTAACCCCTACTTCCCCTGAGATCCATCCTGTCCAGCCCCCTTCCCCCTTCCAGGACCCCCACCCAAACTAAAATAACATAGCAAGTAACATTGGCGTTATGTCTTCTACCAACACCCCCACATCTTCCTCCCACCCCAATGCTAAATCTCCCCTGACCCCTTTGCTGCCCCATGGTTCTCCTCCCTATTAGGGATCCCATGCTGCCGCCCCATACTCATACTGGTAGGCCTATATCTATAACTCAGGTGTCGACATTATTTCACATTTAAATTTCCCGAACTTTTCCAGACAGGTGTTCATATTTTTAAGACTTCAAGGCTTAGGCCTACTGAGAATATTGCTCTAATAATAGAATTGATTTTTCCCCAGAGCGTCGAGCGTCGTGATAGGCTGCGACAGAACATTAAAATAGGGGTCATTTTTGTTTTCTTTTATAGAATTTGATTTGCGTGAGTTGCAGATTTATGAGAGGAATTCCAGAAATCTGAAAACAATTTCCCTGACTATCTAGACTTAGATCTAACCATTGTCTCATAGGCTTGATCTAAACTCTTTGGCTCATAACAGAGCATTAGGACTATTCCCTTCCTAGCTACCTCTAACACATGCTCTGTCCCTCCCCCCCCCCCAACACAAATCCTCTGCCAACATCATTCCCAAGTACTCTTTAATAGAAATGAATTAATGAACAATCAATTGAATTAATTGACAGTGATCGATTAATCGACACTAGGGCCTACGTGACTTTATTTATAAGTATTTTCAAATGGTGTTATCGGAAATCGTTTTACTATATACGACCGTTAATCGACGTATTCCACGAGAATTGAGATACCCGCAAAAATAGGTGCAACGGGGGTAGTCAGTGGGAAAAATGGATATTACAGTAAGCTAGAGGGTAGGAGACTAAAAAATAAGATCTGTCACAAAACAACTGATATAAACAGTTGGAAGGCAGTGACAGAAGAGTGGGGTAGGAAGAAAATGAGCCTTAAAGATGCATCAAGGAGTTTAAACAATAAGGGAAGCTGTGCAAATTACTGTCGGAAAAGATCTTGGACGGGATATTGAGGATTAAACGGAAAAGAATATCGACGATGTCTAATGAAAAGCACAAGGACGAAGACGATTCAGGTGAGAATAGAAGCAGCGGATGAAGCGCCGGGTTCGGTTAAGCATTGTGTTCCATAAGGAATATCATAAGGGACATGGGTTCCAATCCTGCATAAAGACACGGAGTTGTGTTAATTGCATCATCATCCTAAGTCTATCGATTAGGCTCATCAGTCGCTCGTTATAGTAATATCGAACAGAACAATTATTGCCTGGATACTGATGTCAAGTAACAAAATCTACTCGATTATAATATTTATCATTTGAATCTATGTAATTAACTAAACACCTGCATTATTTAATAATTTGTAATAATTGCAGATGAGCAAAAAGTAGCTGCGGTAATTACATGGTGGCGCGCACCATCAGATTTCTTTTTTCAACAAAAGTATTATAGTTACACAAAAGCAACTCTATCCGTACCGGTTCTAAGAGTCAATAACAATGTCAGTGCGGTAGCAGCCATAGATTCTTTTTCAACAAAAATAGTAAGTTACACAAAGCACAAATCTATTGTACCGGTTCTAGAGTCAATAACAAATGTCAGTGCGGTAGCAAGCCCATGGCAGGAGGAGAGACGTGGGATTACTAGGGGTTGTGTAGAGTTCAGTGTTAGTGTAGAGGTGAACCTGAGAAAGTATTCATGATGAGATAACTATTTACGTATTACAACGAGGTCAAACTAGAACGTCAAAAACAAAATTATTCTACTATTGGATGCATTTGATTAGCTGAACTATACTGATCAATGATAAATAACCATTCACTAGAAATATAGTGTTTTCAAGGTGGTGGGTAGGCCTAATCATAGCTAGAGTAGTTTTATAGAAACATGGGTTGATACAACAAAGAGTGAAAATGCATCTAAACAAATAATTACAAACATATTTTTAACTAGGTAATCATTCAAAAGTCAAAACAAATCTAGGTGCCCTTAGGGCGCCGCAGCCAAGCCGCGGTGCGCTCCCACACTCAAGCACCTTATACCCAAGCAGAGTTGGGTGATTTCGAGGTGTTATCCAGCCGTCATGTAACGTGATGTGAACTTGAAAACTATCACAATCGAGGGGATTTTAGGTACCTAAACAACACATCCCAAAATTTTTTTGGGGGTACGATTATTCCTTCTTGGTGAAAAAATGGCTTGAAACATGTTCAAAATTCACTTTAAGGATGTTAGCTACTGGCTACTACTCCCTACTACTGCCTACTACTGTCACATCTAATACGTCGGCCCGCGATTCTGACCAGACGGGTGGGACTACAATGTTCATATTTTACATGGCCCATTAAGGTTATAGAATGATAGTCTCTTTTGAAAAAAAAGTTGAAAAAGTTTGTTGGAAGGCTTCCCAAATAAAGGTTTTAAAATAAGCCTTAAACATTTGGGCATACAATCAACAAGTAACCATAGTTACTTGACACTTGTTGACGGTTAAAAAGCAGAGTTAGGCGGGGAAAGTGCGATACGTAAACAAATAGGGGGACATTTAAAATTTTTCCTTCTTTGTGTGGAACGAGAAAAAGGGGTCATTATACTTTTCATAAAACAATCAGAAACCGTCCCTGGCCCAGGCCCAGATGTGGAAAATTATTTATAATGCAAAAGTGTAGGTCTAAAGTTCCATTTGGCTATAGGACTAGTAAAAATTCCCTACTTACATTACATGTTTGACAAGCCTAGCCAACCCTATGCCAGCACAAATTATGAACTTGCTCATCTGTTTTTACAAATTGCAACAATCAAATCATTTCATAAAACTTGTCTTTCGATGGCCGGCGTTTATGAAGGCACTGCCATCTAGAATAAATATAGAACTTTTTCGAGCTCTTTGCTATACGCAAATCTTTTTAAAGTGTTTGGATTTCGTGATACTCTTTCAACCATGCTATAAACTCACAACCCATGACGTTTCCAACGATACCTTTTCAAGAATACCAATTCCCTTCGAAAACGAAAACGACTTCTTTTTTCAAATTGCGTTTTCAACTCATCTCCCACGAACTCAAGAATTGGGGTCCAGCCTTATACCGTCGTTATACCATGGTTATCCACCTAACCAGGATGTACATGAATCCGGGTCTAGATATTTTACATCCTAATTGTACTGCTAATACCATTGAATTTAAATCAACTTTGATAAAAATATTATATTTTAGCAAAAAATTTTTGTAATGGAACTTGAAAAAGTAATGAGATCACACACATAACAAAAACTTGTAGAAATACACCCAAAACCTTACCACTCAAAAGAAATGAAAATTCTAAAAAGGGCCAAGTCATCTCCCCTTTCCACATAAACGTACAGTGTCCCATAACAGCATCTCGAAAAGCTTGGCAAAATAAAATTTTGCATGTTATTACGTTTAAATTAATTAGAAAAAAAAGAATGGATAAACTATTACGTTAAATTTAAAAATCGCAAATTCTATTTTTGCCAAGCTTTTCGAGGATGCTGTTATGGGACACTGTACGTTTATGTGGAAGGGTAGATGAGCTTGGCCCTTTTTTTAGATCTCATTTCTTTTGAGTGTGTAGGTTTGGCGTATTCTACAAGTTTTTTGTTATGTGTGTCTGTTTTACTAGATTAATATGGGAATGAATGCAAAAGATTAAGATAAATCAGAAAATTAAATTTTGCGATTGATATCGAGTAGCAAATTTGCCATTTTATTTTTTGGTTTTTGGGAAACCCATTGTTCAGCTAGGGCTCGCTTTTGATCAAAAATTAATGTTTGACATCCCTAATTAAAACTACATAATTGGATGGCTGGATTAAATTCTGGGGTAAAATAGAATGATTTAAATGATAGGAGCTTTGGTATGAGATACTCCACTGCGTACCCAACATGCCGCGAGCTAGTATGAAGAGTTTGATCCCCGGGGATGCTACGGTGGCTAAGTGAACCTAAACTAACACGTCTATACTTCCTTGTTGTTCAAGTTTTACTAACTGACAGTAATGTTGCCAGCGGAACCCAGCACCGTTATTAACGCACTTTGGCCTATGATACAAAGAGGCCCATCGTATTGTAAAGACAACAATACCTTCTGTTGCTACCTCTGACGGAAAGAAACGTGCAGGGTTTAAAGTTCATTTCATCAAAATAGAAATCTTTGGGTTAATTTAGTTTAGTAGAAGATTTTGTTACCTGGGATCTGTAAATTTTTGCAATTGTAGTATGTTGGTGTTGTTGACATTATTCCTAAAACATCCTTAAGACTATGGAATGTAAGTAATGGCAAGAAAGACTAAATTGTAGACATCTTAGTAGGACATGGATACTTAACAGGGACGCTATAGGTAGGTCAAGTTAATATGAGATGGAAAATGTAAAACTAATTTTTCTACTAATTCCCAAATTCTTGTATTTAGTAAAAATAACATATGAATTTAGACATTTGATTTTTAGAATGTCAA